>ML798312.1:30601-69224 GCA_009831015.1 Picea engelmannii | reverse complement strand
ATATACCAATGGAACCACATCGATCCATATTCATCATGTATCAATGACAACTCATTGATCCATCTTCATCTATGCATTCTCATCAAGGACACTACATATTATATTACATAAATCATCAGTCAATCAATCCTTTGACATCAATCCATCACTTGAAATCAATCAATAAAACCATTGGCATCAATGACAACATGATCCAACATATTCTTCATAAATTTGGGTTTCCTCATGCTAATTCACCTTGCATGTAAGTGTTTACTTTGAATGCATATGGTATCTGTTGATGTATATTGATGATTTTCTCTATAACAATAGTAATTTTGCATGTTATCTTGATATTTTTGAAATATTGAAACCCTAAGTGGAAGGATTGAGAGTGATTATCCCCTTCCTCTTTTTTTCATGCTAACTTGTTGAAGAATTTAATATCCTTAAGGGTTAGGAGTGGTTATCCCCTTATGGTTTATCTTAGCTAGGGTTTCTTTATGGGTTAGGAGAGGTTATGAACCTAGGTTCACGACCTAGTTCAAGTCATATTATTTGATACATGCATTAGAGAAAGTGGGACGACACCTATGGTTTATGATTTAGTTGGATATCGGTGGCTGCCTACCTTTTCCAACTGGCTCAAAACAATTTTCTAGCAATTTTGGTAATTTACTATTTGTAGCAGTTTTTAACTTTCGTGGCCATTTTCAGGACCCAAATGAAGGTTTTTTAGGATCGAGCTTCTCAATGATAGCCAAAGGCTATGATTGATCCCCCAAAATGAATCTCCTCGACGATACCTTTTCAATGAGCTATCGTGCACCCCAAATGAAGATTGTATGCCAAAGTTACGCCCCCCAAAAGTTGATACACAAAACTGCCCAAAACGGGGTCCACAAAACTGTTGGATTTTAATCTTTCGGGGTTAGGGTTTTGGATTTTATTTATGATAAAAAGGCCTTTGGAGCCTCATTGTAGAATCATATTCTTTTGAATGCGAGTAGTCGTCACATCTCTTCTCAAAGATAAGCTTCCACCATTCTAGCATGTCTTTCACTCTGTATTTTTACAGTCTTTGTAGATTTCTTTCATTAATAGAAATCGTGTATTACTGTATATCTATGTTTATATCTATGATATATTTTTTTTATATTGTTGGATATTTGATACATCTTTGTACTTTTCTTTATTTAATCTCTACTCTCATTTCGTGTCGAAAATAATCTAGATCAATGGTATCAGAGTAGGCTTCTCTTGATCATTTTTTTTAGTGCATGTCCCCGACGAGGTTCGAGTATAGAAAGTTGGGTATCGAGGTTGTATCTCTTGAAAACAATCAATCTCACTACCCAAGAAACCCTCCATGGTGGAATAAAAGAAAAACAATGGAGAAAATGATTCTATCAATATTTTTCTTGAGCAAGCTCTCATGCGACATAGGGATGAAATGATGCAGAATTTATCCCACATCCTTCAATTCCTGCCGATAGAAACATGTGCATCTTCATCAAAAATCCACTTCAGAAGCACCTCTCCTTTCAAGGTACAGGCTAATTTTGATATTTATGTATTTGAAGGTAAGATAGATGTGGATTCCCTAGACAAATGGTTAAATATGTTAGAAGGTTATTTCTCTATTCACCATTTTTCCTATGGGGAAAATATCACAATCACACTCCTTAAATCTCTCCCCCATGTCAAACTTACTGGGAGAAAAGTGTTGGATTATGTTTTCATTGATTCCAATGGTTTGATTGATTGATGTCATTGACTGATGTCAAGTGATTGATTGATGCCAAAGGATTGATTGATTGATGATTGATGTCAAATGTAATATGTATTTTCCTTGATGAATATGGATAGATGTCAAGTATATGATGCATATGATGTCATGAATAGATGAATATGGATCAATGAGTTCTCATTGATACATGATGCAAAGATGAAGATGGATCAATGTCTTTTCTTTGATATATGATGCATAGTTAGATTGATCATTATAGTCTTATCTTGGTTGATAAGGTGCACAAATGGATGAACTCCAAAGTGGTCCCCTTATGGTGAAAGCCCTCACGGGATGATGCTTTACAGTTGAATTGTCCTAGAAGGATGGTTGGAGAACCCATGTTTGATTGTGGAATAACGAGATGAATATAAATGAAGTTCTTGGTGAAACTATCCTACATGGATAGTTCTTGTCATGCCATTTCTGGTGGTATGTGGAATGTCACATAACTCCTCATGGTTTGAGAGTTATGGACTTACGAAGTTGGAGGACCCTCATATGAAGGCTTGAATCCCCAAAAGGTCAAAGAAGTCAAAGTTCTTGAAAATAAGAAATCATTATTTAAATGATAAGGTAAAGTGACAAATCAAAGAAGATTATTTAAATGATAAAGTGAGGTGACAAAGTCAAGGAGGAATATTTAAATGATAAAGTAATGGATAAATTTCTAATTATGGAAAGTGGTTAACCCTAAAATGAGGAAAATAGGTTAAGTGACCTAGAAGTGGGTTAAGTGACCTAGAAGATGAAGAGTATAAATAAGAGGCAAAGGTCTCTTGTAAAAAAAAAAACATTTTTTGGGAGTAGTTTTTGTGTGTATCTCTTGAGTATGATTGAAGATCTATTCTGAGAGAGAGAGAGAGTATGGAGGATCTCATGAACGCATCATAGTTTTGGCAAGTCTGATATCATTACGACAAAATTTTTAGAAGTTTAGAAACCCTAGTTTATGAGGTATACGCGGGCTGCAATGAGATAGGGAACATACATATGTGGGTTGCAATGAGGATAGGGTGCGCACAATAGATAAAGTCTTGAAGAGATGTGGATGAGTTGATGACATGCTATTGAAGACTGAGGAAGGTTCCATATCTACATTCTATGGGATCATATCCACCATCGAAACTCTGGTATGGTTACATTATTGTGTTGATGGATATTCTTGTTTGTTGTGTGGTGAATGATTAAGGCATTCTTGGTATGGATGTTATGATATGGTTTGAGTTGGTTGATGGAGTGAGAAGCAATCCTATGAGTCAGTGCTGATATGTTTTCTATAGTATTCTAGTTGCTTATACATGATTGAGTAACATTCATATTGTATGGTTGAGAAGCATGAGTAAGTTTTTGGAGAGATTAGATGTGTTGTGATTGGTTTTGGATCATATTGGAAAGTGAGAGGCAGATGAAAATGTTATTGAAGGTTGCAAAGGATTTGAGTTGATATTTAAGAGAAAACCCTAAGTAACTTAGAAGCCATACACAGGCTGTAGTATAGACTGACCGCATACATACGTGGGTTTTAGTGAGCCAGGGCACGTACATACACGGGATGCACTATTGACATGTCACTTACCTATTGACATATTGATATCTTTTGAGGATTGTTGCCTCATCTCAGTTGGTTCTGAGGGTGTAAGATGAGTCTTTCATATAGAGTTGGTACTCTTGTATAGTTTTACTCTATTTAGTTATTGTTGGTAAGCCCCAAGGATTGAAGTTCTTAATAAAAATAAAATTGTACATACATATTGTGTTCTTTGTGTTCCTTGTGGTGATGATTTATTGATGATATATTTCTGATATAATTTGTTGATATATATTCACATCTAATTAGTTATAAATGAAAACAATAAGTAATGAGTAAATGGTGATTGCTAACTAATGATTTTTTTGTAAGAGGGAAGTTTTGGAAAAATATCCCTACACTGCTCACCCCCCNCAGTGTAGTCAGTATGTCTAATAATTGGTATCAGAGAAGGCCTTAACTATAAGCCTTAACAAGATTGGAGGAGATCTATAGACACACAAATGGATGATGAAGTTCCAATAATTGATGAGGAAAACTATTCTACTTGGAGAATAGAGATGAGAGTGCATTTGAAGGAAATGGGAATAGGTATTTGGAAGGTAGCCATTGGTGGATCAGTTTCATTGAAGAACAAGTCAAAGTTTGTAGCTCAAAGGGAAGGAAATAAGAATGATGCATTGGCTCTCAAGTCCATTCTTAGTGGACTCTTAAGCCCTATCAAAGAGAGCATGGGAAAATGCACTTCCACCAAGGATATATGGCTAAATCTAGAGGAGACATATCAAAGAAAGAAGGAGAAGGAAGATATTGAAGACCACTCCTTCAAGATCATTAAAGGTAAAGAATCTCCAAAAACTCTTAAATGCATTATTTATAAATGTGAGCTTGAAAAATTTTCAAATGAAGACAAAGAATCAAGTGATGATAGCACAAAGGAAGATCTTGAAGACATTTCTAATGAAGGTAAAGAATCCTTAAATACCCTTGATTGCAATTATTCAAAATGTGATGATATTGAATTTTTCTCTACAAGTGAAGAAAACAATATAGAAATAGTTTGTGTAGAGTTTGATGGTAGTTATCCCATGGAAAGAAGAGAAGAAGAACTATTAGAACTTCAAAATAAAGTTGAAGAGGGTTTATATGAATATAGCAATGACCATTATTATATAGACTATAGCTATCTTTCAGATAACACTAAAAAGTTTCTTAATAAGAGTCAAAGGCACATCTTCAATTTAATGGAAATGCTCAAAGACCAAGAAGAGAGTAATAAGACTCAATTAGAAGAAAAGGAAAAAGAGATCTCAAGACTGAAGAATGAAAAAGAATATAAGAAGGTAGATGATGAAATTAGAAAGTGTTTTGAAATTATTGTCCATATCAAGACCCAAATTGAAGAAGCCAAAATGGTAGAGGAACTATTGAAGAATCAAATAAATGAAAAGGAAGAGTCATGTCATAAGTTAGAACGTGAAGTGGTTGACCTTAAAAAGAAGGTAGATAGGTCAAAAAAATTCTTGAATAGCTCACAAATCTTGAATGAGATCTTGGAAATTCAAAGATCACCATATGATAAATCAGGCCTTGGATACAAGAAAGAAACTACACATACTGAATAAAGCACCTCAAAGAAGCATGAGATATGTCCCTTAAAGGATGAAGACAATGTTGCAAAGAAACCATCTACATAAGGCAAGGAAAGTTCGAAAAGAACAAAGAAAGGAAGACATCAAGAAGCCATCCTTACACCTCAAAGAAGATGGACACCAGAGCAAAGGTGTGAAAGAATTTTTCATGGTCAATGTTATTCATGTAATGAATATGGTCATAAAGCTTTGGAATGTAGATATTATGCAAGGAGAGATAATGGAAGATTTCATAACACCATAAGGTGTTGGATATGTGATCAAGTAGGACACATTGCTATTCATTGTCATAGCATGAGATGCTACAACTGTAGTGGATTTGGCCAAAAGTCCCAGGATTGCTGGAACACAAGAAGAAATTCCATGATAAGGACTTCACATAACATGACTAGAAGAAAGAATGAAGTAAGGAAGGGAGACATATTTGAAAATATGGAAGCTCAGAGCTCAAGTTCTGAGAAGAAGGGACACCTTCAAAAGTGGGTGAAGAAGACTGAGCAACATGAGCACAATGGAAGCCTTAAGGGAAGCTCAGGTGTGTCATCTACTAAAGCATATGCAGGTGACAGTGGTAACAGTCACATACATACACATGCTAACCTTGAATAGGTCGCGTACATACGCGAGTTGTCTGTGCAATAGGCCACTTATATGTGGTAAAGCCTTGGGAAAAAGACAATGCACATGGGTTGCATCTTTATGTGATGGTATAAGTATGTGTTGCAGGGTATGACATGGTTTGTTGTAGGTTTTGACACTGTTTGTTGCAGGTTTTCATGATTCTATATTGGATTATGTAATGTGATGATAAAAAATAATGAAAGGCTAGCTTGGATGCATGGCATGAACTGATGAGTATGGATTGAGGCATTTTCTGTTATAGAACAATGTTGGTTATGAAAGTGAATTTATGACACCTTGGTTATGTGATATATCTTGATGATACTAGCTAGAGATGTCATTGATTGATTGAAGCATACTACTAGTACATGTGTTGTTGGATGCTTAGTATTTGTTGTAGTGAATGGAGGATTGATGTTGATCTGTTGGTGTGCATGGATGGTACACATTTTGAGTTTCAATGATATATCCTATGATGTATTATTGGAAGAATATTTGTTGGATGTCTTGGTGATGGGCTACATATTGGGACATGTAGTTGGTAAGTTGATAAGGTGATCATGTTGTACATCATTGATGAGTCATGTATTGATCTATAGTTGATGTATAATTGGTACATTTCTAGTACATTGGTAGAGGCACCTACTAACAATTTGATTGACACATATTTTATGGAGGATTTGGCATACATGTATGAGGATTCATCATGTTGTGGTATTGGTGCATGGTTGATGCACTTGATTGGTGTTGAAAAGTCAACAAGAAACATGTGTCTAATTCACTTTTCCCTTAAATAAATTGGACAATAAATATTAGTCTATTATTTCATTCATAACTGAGTGAGTTGGAGTTGTGACAAAATTGTAAGTGTAGTTAAGTGAGTTAAGATCAGTTGTACTAGCTGTAACTAAACATGCACTAGTGAGAGTTCAGTTAATCATTGAACTCGCATACAATTGATGATTCACCACGGTTAACTACATGCATGTCAGATCCAATGGAGACCCAATTGAGATAACAGGTGAAAGGGATAGTTTAGCTATCAATTGCGATTTGATCACACATGCAGTGGATGCTCATGAGCATGTGCAAACTAGGTAATTCGAATCATCATTGCGAGAATTCCAATTGCAGAGATTGTGTAGAGGAGGTAGGTTGTCTGGACACGGAGAATTGGCACATGTATTTGCTGATTTGTGTATGATAGCGTGAGACGATTGTATTGTACTAGGAGCTCTTGGATTAGAGTTATGTATGAGATTGTTTCACGATTCATGATATACATAATATACAATAGTGGGGTTTTTATCTTTACGCTTTCCCGTTAAAACTTTTGTGTTATGTGTTCTTGATATTTCACTTTGTGATTGTGGTTGTGATCGTGGTTTAATTTTCCGCAAGAATAATAGTAGAAGTGATTATGTCTTTAACAATGGTGTATAATTGTTAGATCAGGAGAATCGCAGGAAATACTTAATTTGTATTGAAAATTTCTACACTTGGTACACGTGGTGATACATGTTGATGCACATGTTTGGTACACTCATAAATGACATATGCTTGATGATAGTACACCATTGGTATTACTTGATTAGCACAACAATTGGTATTTGTTTGAGATACATGGTTATGGCACTTGGTTCATGATGGAGACATATCATGAGTGATATAACACTTGTTTAACATATTGGTATATGCACACGGTTGGCATGTTGGTAGATGCACATGGTTGACATATTGGTGGATGCACATGGTTGGCATATTGGTAAATGCACATGGTTTACATATTGGTAGATGCACATGTTGGCATGTTGATAGAAGCATATGGTTGATACACTCCATGGATGATATCTTTTGGAAACCTGTTGATGAACATGGTTGATGTACATGGGTGTTGTGCATGATGAGCACACATTTTGGTACATGATGTACTTGGTTGATATTTTACTTAAGATTCTCTATGTCATTGTTGACATATCTTTCGCTTCATGAAGTTTGCTTGGCATGAGTTTGATGCATGAAGAGGTGCAAGGATAGTCATATTGTTCATCTTGTAGAGAAGATATGGGGAGACATACCCATAGGGGAATTCATTCTTCTTCCCATGGTTCTAGGAGGAGATATTTATCAGATGCATACATGGTAAAGAGACCGATACTTGAAGAAAGAGTGCATAGGCACAATTCCAAGGGGAGAGATGGTCACAGGGGGAGTATGAGAGATGTGTTTTCACCATTACATTAGAGTGATATCCCCTGTTGAAAAGGGGAGATATTATTCAAAGGAAGATCAAAGGAATTCAGACAGGGGGAGAATCCCCAAGGAGAGATCGGATAGGGGGAGAAACCCCAAGGAGAGTTCAAACAGGGGGAGCATCCCCAAGGGGATAATGACCCTTTGCCATTTATGTCAAACAGGGAGAGATAGTCACATTGATATGATTGATGTTTATTGATGAGGAGAGATAGTCACATTGACATGATAAATGACTATTGATGTAGAGCATGCCTTGTCTACATGTTGACATCAATGTTGATATTTCCATCAATGCCAAAGGGGGATATTGTTGGATCATGTTGCCATTCATGCCAATGGTTTGACTGATTCATGTCAAGTGATTGATTGATTCCAAAGGATTGATTGATTGATTTATTGATTATTGATGTCAAATGTTATATGTATTGTACTTGATGAGAATGGATAGATGTCAAATATATGATGCATATGATGTCATGCATAGATTAAGATGGATCAATGAGTTTTCATTGATACATGATGCAAAGATGAAGATGGATTGATGCGCTTTCTTTGATATATGATGCATAGTTAGATTGATCATTATAGTCTTAGCATGGTTGATAAGGTGCACAAATAGATGAATTGAAAAGTGGCACCCTTATGGTGAAATCCCTCACAGAAAGACGCTTTACAGTTGAGTTATCCTAGAAGAATGGTTGGAGAACCCATGTTTGATTTTGGAATAATGAAATGAAGATCACTGAAGTTGTTGGTGAAACTATCCTAGATGGATAGTGTTTGTCATGTCATTTTTGGTGGTATGTGGAATGTCACATAACTCCTCATGGTTTGAGAGTTATGGCCTTACAAAGTTGGAGGACCCTCATATGAAGGCTTGAAGCCCCAAAAGGTCAAAGAAGTGAAAGTGCTTGAAAAGAAGAAATCATTATTTAAATGATAAAGTAAAGTGACAAATCAAATAAGATTATTTAAATGATAAAGTGAGGTGACAAAGTCAAGGAGGAATATTTAAATGATAAAGTAATGGATAACTTTCTAATTATGGAAAGTGGTTAACCCTAAAATGAGGAAAATAGGTTAAGTAACCTAGAAGTGGGTTAAGTGACTTAGAAGATGAAGAGTATAAATAAGTGGCAAGGGTGTCTTGTGAAAAATACATGTTTTGGGAGTATCTTTTGTGTGTATCTCTTGAGTATGATTGAATATCTATTTTGAGAGAGAGAGTATGGAGGATCTCATGAACGCATCATAGTTTCGGCAAGTCTGAGATCATGACGATAAAAGTTTCGGAAGCTCAGAAACCCTAGTTTCTGAGGTATACACAGGATGCAGTGAGCCAGGGTGCGTACATATGTGGGTTGAATGAGGACATGGAAAGTACAATAGATAAAGTCTTGAATACTTTTGGCTAAGTTGAAGACATGCTCCTGAATACTAACGAAGGTTCCAGATCTGCATTCTATGGGTTCAGATCTTCCATAGAAACTATGGTATGGTTACATTGTTGTCTTGATGGATATTCTTGTTTGTTGTGTGGTGAATGCTTAAGGAATTCTTGGTATGGTTGTTATGATATGGTTTGAGTTGGTTGATGGAGTGAGCAACACTCCTATGATTCAGTGTTGATATGTTTGTTATAGTATACTAGTTGTTTATACATGATTGATTAGCATTTAGATTGCATGGTGTTGGGGCCCTATAATTATAGGCGAGTCGATTCTTCGACTGTTGATTTGGCGTTTTCCCTCGTGATGATGAAATCCTGGCTCAGGTGATTCCTTTTCCTCCCTCCATTCTTGTCGCTCATTTCCCCATCACCTTGCTGCATCCTTCATCCGTTGTGTCCTCTCCCCCTTGTCCTTTGTCATCCTCCATTATCCCGCCTTCCATCCCTGCATGAACAGACTTAGGATAAACAATGCTAACAATGTAGTTAGTCTAGATTAAACTAACAAATAAATGACTATTTAATAATTAATTAATTATTAATTATTTAATTATTGATTAATTATTTATTAATTAAGTTAGTAAATAAGTTAGTAATTAGAGTTAGTTTTAAATTAAATAAAATAAATCAAAACAAACCAAAATATAATAAAAATTAAAAAATATATATAAAAATACATATAAAAACATTAGATTATAAATATAATATAATAATTTAAAAAACATTCAAAAACATCAAAAAAAAAAAACAAAAAAAAAGAAGTAATATATACATTAAAACATTAAAAAACAATAAAAAAACACAATATGTAAAAAACATTTTAAAAACAATTAAAAACTAAAACAAATGAAAAATAAACAAAATTATCCTAAGTCCTCTACCCCACTCCTACCCCCTCACACCACCCACGTACACCTCCCTCACGTCATTCACACCTCACCCTCCACTCATGTCCCCCCCTCACGTCACTCCCCATCATCCCCACCTCACCATCCACTACCACCTTATACTCCCACACATTTTCCTTTACCCCGCCCCCCATCTACTATACCCCAAAATAATCAACGCGCCTTATTCAATTCCAGACCCCCCCGTGAGTTCGACATTTAACGAGGGGGGGGGGGGCAGAATCATAAATAAAACTCATACAATTTTGAATGGCCCAGTTTTAAGCACCAAAATCAAGGAACCAGGTTTAATTTCGGACCCCCCTGGGCGGTCGGAATTTAACGGGGGGGGTGGTCCGGAATACCGTTTTCCCGCCAAAAAACCACTTTCCCCAATTTTTGCCAATTTTTTCCTAGTTTACCATGTCACCTTCCAGACCTCTTTTTGAGCAAACGGAGACGAATTTTAAAAATCCAAGAGAGGTTTTTTCTTAGCACGGACTGAGGACCAAAACCCTTTTTCATTTTTTTCAACGGAGCTACGAGGTGGGAAGGTCGAAGACATCTTCGAGGCCTATTTTTCCAAATTTTAAATTTTCCGTTTCAGTCCCGATTTTGTAGGAGCTGTCACGACCAGCTGGGGATGAATTTGGCGAAACCGAAAGAGTTTTTTGTCCAGAACATGCCCATATACAATAAACTCTTTAATTTTTCACCCAGGTATCATAATTAAAGAGAGAATCATGTCTGATAGGACCCCTGTTTCGTAGAAAAACGGTCCATTTTTCATGGCAAAAAACTCTGAATTTCGTGGGAGTGGTGGCTATTTTTGGCCGAGGCGGTTAAACCGACTTGCGAAACTTGTCGGGATGATCTATATTATTTATTGATATGATTTGAATGTAAAAGGGTTGGATCTTCACACCCTGTGGCTATCAAGCTGTAACTTTTTTTTAATAGATCTGCCATTAATGAAAGGAAGGCACCTTACAGGATTCTTGTGTATGTTCACTGGTGATGTGATTTTCTCAGTTAAATGTTTTCTTGCTCTGTAACCACTTTGTTTTCTGAATCTAATCTTTATGAATAGCGTTATGTCTCAGGATTTATCTCTGATACCCTGATTCCGATTCTTAAAGATTTAAATGTTTATCTTCTGATGTTTTCGATTAAGGAATTCTTGACTGCTTCTTAGTCGAATTTATCCTTCTCACCCTTTCCTCTGTCCATCATTTAAGCTGCAAAAGATCCAGTGAGTGTATTATCTCACCCTGTGGAAGTCATCCTACCTCATTTATGGATGTATTTCATTCCTAATTAATTGCAGACCCCATAGCCCAATGGATGTGTAAACTGTCTCAACCAATTTATAAACCCTTTTTACAACAGAGCACATTGTTTTCATTAACTAGCCTAATATCTCCTCAAACAAATCTATATTAGACAGAGAGATCCCTCTCTGAGTCTTGGAGGGCTAGATCCAAGACTCGAAGTGGTTTTTATGTTGCCTCTGTAACCGCCTCACAACCTTGGGCAAATTACAGAGTGCTAACAAAATGGCGACTCCACTGGGGAACTTTTTCCCAGTAGTACATTCCAAGCTCCAGCTTTGATCACTGATGGTGGACAGTGACCAGACACAAGAAGGATAAGATCATTCACCTGGCGACTCCAATCATCTCCAGAAAGTGCCAGCTCGAAGACTCCACTGGAGGAAGAACCTGAAGCATGACCAAGCAGCCTAGAAAGACCAGGTATTCAAGCTCAAATTACATTCAAGACATATTTGGTTTTATCTGCAATCATGTCTTGTCTTTTTCTAAGCCTGATCAAAAGTATATTGTTGAAGAGTATTTTGACCATCAGTCAATTGATGAGCCTCAAGAGATCATAACCCCAATTGTATATTATGTACAGTCTCACACTCCTGTGCACATCCCAGATGCACCTGTAGAAAGCCTAGTGAGACATAAGCCTCCTGCTTTGTCTCCTACTCCTGCTAAACCTCTGGATGTTTGTCAGCCCCTTGCTTCATCTCCTGTGCTTGCAAAAGTCCCAGAAAGATACAAGCCTCTAGATTTGGCTCCCATTCTCCATGACCTCCCTGTCAATTACATCAATAATCTACCTAGGTTTGATGGAGAAAATGAGAAGATCACTGCTGAAAAGCATATTCAAAATCTTGAAGATTTCCTTGACCTTTATGAGGTTGAATATGATGATGTCTACATCAGAATGTTTGCCTTATCTCTGGGAGGTAAAGTCAAAGATTGGTTTAAGAACCTTCCTGCTGCAAGCATCAGAAATTTTTAGCAGTTCATGCAAGTTTTCTTGGATAGGTCGGTAATCAGGGTAAATGTTTTCCTTATCCTAGAAGAGTATGAGCACTTGAAAAGAAATCCAGGGGAGACAATACATCAGTTTTCAGCCAGATTCAATCAGGCATATCATGCAATACCTGCTGATATAAGGCCACCCCCGGGATCAGCTCACTTGCATTACCCAGACGCTTTTGATCCTGAGATGACTTTTCAGTTAAGAGAAAGGAACACTACAAGCCTGGAAGAAATGCAGAGCATTGCAGTTGATGTGGAGACCAACTTGCTGATCAAGAGGTCACAATTAAAGAATAAAGAAATGGAGCAGCTGAAGTCATCAGAAGATAAACTGGAGATTTTGGCCAGTGTCATGGAAAAGCTGATGCAGAAGATTAACATACAAGAGGAGATTGTTTTCCAAAGACATCATGGTCCCTTGATTTCAGAGAAAGAAAGTGCCACAGTTCCCAAACATGTTGTTGCACACCCTTGGTACCATGGTTTGAATGACGATTCATTCATGTATTCAATTCACGACACAGTCAAAGATTAAGCTCCATCTCAACTTGTAGAGGAGCAATCGGCTGATATGATGTGCATGTTCGATGACATTCCTTACTTGGATTGTCCACCCAAGTGGGATCAGTATGATGATGATCATGAAACTGAAACAGAGGTTGACTGTTCAGAGAAACCAGCAGCATGTCATTGGATGGAAGGAGATTGTTTACAGTTTAGATGTGACAGTCAGCCCATACACAACAGTCATGACAATGATAAGGAACGTGCAGAAAATGTCAGAGTAAGTGAAGACATTTTTCCCTTGTGTTGCTCATCTTTTCAATTTCGGGAAAGAAACTCTAGGTCAGTTGTAAATAGTGAAGACAAAAATTTCTCTGATCAATCAGTTGAAGATGCCCTTAAGGATATGGAGGTTGTTCTAGACCCGGTATCGCAACCCTTGACATACATTGATTTTCAAATTCTTGATGATAGCTTAGGGCCTGAGGCAAATCCTGAGTTAATCCAAAATAACTCTGTACCACTGTGCTTTAATTCATTTCGAATTTTGAAGAAGACTCTTAGACAAGTGGTGAAGGATAAAAGCATAAAGGGTCAGGAGATTTCATTTGAGTCAATGCAGCAGTCTTGTCAGTGTTTTCAGGATCCAATAGTTGATCTGTTAGATGGCCTGTGTGGTCAAAATAATTCTTCATTCACCAGTCATGAGACAAAACGCTGTTATAATACTGACATGGTCAGGCAATCAGATTCTTTGTCTTTTGTAGCAGAGGCATCATTTCAGAAACCATCAGAGCATCCACAGTCATATGAGGAAGTGTTGAAAGACACAGAATGCACAGGTGAAAAATCGAGTCTTGATGCTGAGTTGTTTGAAGTTGAAGATCCAAAGATGGGCCAAACCTATATTGATCCTGTAGCTACCTATATGGAGAAATTCTTTAATACAGGATGTTTTTCTGTTGCCAGTGTTTTTCCTATTGTTTGGGTTGATCAAATCTTATGCAAGGGAAAGCAGGGTGGAAGTTACTCTCAAGCACGAGTAACAGACTCATTTCTGAGTTTCATCACAGACGGTGAAAGAACTGAGCCACTAAATCAACTGCTGGATTGGCTCCATTGGCATTTTTCCATTAGCTAGCTGAGCAATCATCACAGTAGGGTAGGTAGGTAGGAAAATGAATAAGCTCAACATTCTGAGCATCTCTTTTTCAGCAGTGTTTATTTTCATTTGATTTCAGTTGCAAGATCAAAACAAGTACAGGTTGCAGAATAAGGTTTTGGGACCAACCCGATGGATAAAGCTCTGGTCTGCATGTTCAGAAGTCTTTGGTTCTTGACACCTCCTGAAAGAAGATGCCATCCCCAGGTGGAGCCTATGTTGGGGCCCTATAATTATAGGCGAGTCGATTCTTCGACTGTTGATTTGGCGTTTTCCCTCGTGATGATGAAATCCTGGCTCAGGTGATTCCTTTTCCTCCCTCCATTCTTGTCGCTCATTTCCCCATCACGTTGCTGCATCCTTCATCCACTGCGTCCTCTCCCCCTTGTCCTTTGTCAGCCTCCATTATCCCGCCTTCCATCCCTGCATGAACAGACTTAGGATAACAATGCTAACAATGTAGTTAGTCTAGATTAAACTAACAAATAAATGACTATTTAATAATTAATTAATTAATTATTGATTAATTATTTATTAATTAAGTTAGTAAATAAGTTAGTAATTAGAGTTAGTTTTAAATTAAATAAAATAAATCAAAACAAATCAAAATATAATAAAAATTAAAAACAAAATATAAAAATACATATAAAAACATTATATTATAAATATAATATAATAATTTAAAAAACATTCAAAAACATTAAAAAAAAAACAAAAAAACAAAAAGTAATATATACATTAAAACATTAAAAAACAATAAAAAAACATAATATGTAAAAAACATTTAAAAAACATTTAAAAAACAATTAAAAACTAAAACAAATGAAAACTAAACAAAATTATCCTAAGTCCTCTACCCCACTCCTACCCCCTCACACCACCCATGTACACCTCCCTCACGTCATTCACACCTCACCCTCCACTCATGTCCCCCCCTCACGTCACTCCCCATCATCCCCACCTCACCATCCACCACCCAACTCCCCCTCACGTCACTCACCGCCCTCCCCACCTCACCATCCACTACCACCTTATACTCCCACGCATTTTCCTTTACCCCGCCACCCATCTACTATACCCCAAAATAATCAACGCGCCTTATTCAATTCCGGACCCCCCCGTGAGTTCGACATTTAACGAGGGGGGGGGGGTCCGGAATCATAAATAAAACTCATACAATTTTGAATGGCCCAGATTTAAGCATCGAAATCAACGAACCAGGTTTAATTCCGGACCCCCCTGGGCGGTCGGTATTTAACGGGGGGGGTCCGGAATACCGTTTTCCCGCCAAAAAACCACTTTCCCCAATTTTTGCCAATTTTTGCCTAGTTTACCATGTCACCTTCCAAACCTATTTTTGAGCAAACGGAGACGAATTTTAAAAATATGAGAGAGGTTTTTTCTCAGCACGGGCTGAGGAACAAATTTTTTTTTAGTTTTTGCAACGGAGCTACGAGGCGGGAGAGTCGAAGACATCTTTGAGGCCTATTTTTCCAAATTTTAAATTTTCTGTTTCAGTCCCGATTTTGCAGGAGCTGTCACGGCCAGATGGGGACGAATTTGGCGAAACCGAAAGAGGTTTTTGTCCAGAACATGCCAATATACAATAACCGCTTTCAGTTTTCTCCCAGGTATCATCATTAAAGAGAGAATCACATCTGATCGGACCCCTGTTTCGCAGAAAAACAGTCCATTTTTCATGGCAAAAAACTCTGAATTTCGTGGGAGTGGTGGCTATTTCTGGCCGAGGCGGTTAAACCGACTTGCGAAACTTTTCAGGATGATCTATCTTATTTATTGAGATGATTTGAATGTAAAAGGGTTGGATCTTCACGCCCCGTGGCTATCAAGCTGTAACTTTTTTTTAATAGATCTGCCATTAATGAAAGGAAGGCACCTTACAGGATTCTTGCGTATGTTCACTGTTGATGTGATTTTCTCAGTTAAATGTTTTATTGCTCTGTAACCACTTTGTTTTCTGAATCTAATCTTTATGAATAGCGTTATGTCTCAGGATTTATCTCTGATACCCTGATTTCAATTCTTAAAGATTTAAATGTTTATCTTCTGATGTTTTCGATTAAGGAATTCTTGACTGCTTCTTAGTCGAATTTATCCTTCTCACCCTTTCCTCTGTCCATCATTTAAGCTACAAAAGATCCAGTGAGTGTATTATCTCACCCTGTGGAAGTCATCCTACCTCGTTTATGGCTGTATTTCATTCCTAATTAATTGTAGACCCCATAGCCCAATGGATGTGTAAACTGTCTCAACCAATTTATAAACCCTTTTTACAACAGAGCACATTGTTTTCATTAACTAGCCTAATATCTCCTCAAACAAAGCTATATTAGACAGAGAGATCCCTCTCTGAGTCTTGGAGGGCTAGATCCAAGACTCGAAGTGGTTTTGATGTTGCCTCTGTAACCGCCTCACAGCCTTGGGCAAATTATAGAGTGCTAACACATGGTTGAGAAGCATGAGTAAGTTGTTGGAGAGATTGTGTGTGTTGTGATTGATTCTGGATCAGATTTGAGAGTGAAAGACTGATGAAAATGTGATTGAAGGTTGTAGAGGATATGAGTTGATCTTGAAGAGATAATCCTAAGTAACTTAGAAGGCATACACGGGCTGTAGTATAGGCTGACTAAACGGGTTGTAGTGAACCAGGGTGCGTACATACACGGGCTGCACTACTGACAGGTCACATACCTATTGATAGATTGATATCTATTGAGGATTATTGCCTCATCTCAGTTGGTGCTGAGGGTGTAAGAGTTGTACTTTGCTTCTCTTGTAGAGTTGTACTCTATTAAATTTTTGTTGATAAACCCCAAGGATTGAAGTCCATGATAAAATGAAAATTGTACATACATCTTCTATTCTTTCTGTTCGTTGTGGTGATGATTTATTGATGATATATTGTTGATACATGTTGCTGGTATATATTCAAATCTAACTTGTTATAAATGACAACAATAAGTAATTAGTAAATGGTGATTGCTAACTAATGCATTTTGTGTATGAGGCAAGTTTTGGAAAAATATCCCTACACGTTTCACCCCCCCCCTTCTCAGTGTAGTCGGTGTGTCTAATAATTGGTATCATATAAGGCCTTCACTATAATTCTTAACAAGCTTGGAGGAGATCTATAGACACACAAATGGATGATGAAGTTCCAATCCTTGACGAGGAAAACTATTCTAATTGGAGAATAGAGATGAGAGTGCATTTGAAGGAAATAGGAATAGGTATTTGGAAGGTAGCCATTGGTGGATCAGTTTCATTGAAGAACAAGTCAAAGTTTGCAGCTCAAAGGGAAGGAAAGAAGAATGATGCATTGGCTCTCAAGTCCATTATTAGTGGACTCTCAAGCCCTATAAAAGAGAGCATGGGACAATGCACTTCCTCCAAGGATATATGGATAAAGATAAAGGAGACATATCAAAGAAAGAAGGAGAAGGAAGATACTGAAGACAACTCCATCAAGATCATTAAAGGTAAAGAATCTCCAAAAATTCTTGAATGCATTATTTCTAAATGTGAGCTTGAAAACATTTCAAATGAAGACAAAAAATCAAGTGATGATAACACAAAGTAAGATCTTGAAGACATTTCTAATGAAGGTAAAGAATCCTCAAAGACCCTTGATTGCAATGATTCAAAATGTGACGATGTTGAATTTTTCTCTACAAGTGAAGAAGAAAATCTAGAAATAGTTTGTGTATAGTTTGATGGTAGTTATCTCATGTAAAGAAGAGAAGAAAAACTATTAGAACTTCAAAATAAAGTTGAAGAGGGTTTATATGAATATAGAAATGACCATTATTGTATAGACTATAACTATCTTTCAGATAACACTAAAAAGTTTCTTAAGAAGAGTCAAAGGCACATATTGAAGTTAAGGGAAATGCTCAAAGGACAAGAAGAGAATAATAAGACTCAATTAGAAGAAAAGGAAAAAAAGATCACAAGACTAAAGATTGAAAAAGAAGATAAGAAGGTAGATGATGAAATTAGAAAAAGTTTTGAAATTATTGTCCATATCAAGACCCAAATTGAAGAAGCCAAAAGGGTAGAGGAACTATTGAAGAGTCAAATAAATGAAAAGGAAGAGTCATGTCATAAGTTAGAATTTGAAGTTTTTGACCTTATAAAGAAGGTAGAGAGGTCAAACAAATTCTTGAATAGCTCAGAAATCTTGAATGCGATCTTAGAAAGTCAAAGATCACCATATGATAAATTAGGTCTTAGATACAAGAAAGAAACTACACATACTAAAGAAAGCTCCTCAAAGAAGCATGAGGCAACTATGAGGAGCATTATATGAGATGGACCACACTGTGGCAAGAGAGGGGCCAAGAAGTTCCAGAGTTCACCAATACCTTCCATACCTTGCGCACCAAGATAGGTATCAAATACTCCAAAAGACATTTAGTTATGAAATATTGTGGGGCTATACATAGATACATCCAAACTTAAATGGATTTTATGGACATCGCATCACTTGGTGTTTGTTATTGATATGTTGTTAAAATTGAGAAAAAATTTAAGCACCAGAATAAATGGGAGTTCGGATCTACAAATCTGCAACAACCAAAGTATGATAAAGACGACCCTAATGAAAAGTCTCCCAAAAACTAGTCCAAGACACAGGAAAATAAGAATTACAGGAAGTCAAAGAAGGACCAGAAAATGGCACGATTTCCATGAGGGCCCTTGGAACAACACTGATCAATGTTGCTCAAAACATTCATTGGTGGCTGAAATAAAAAACAAGGAGTTGAACCCTGATACAAAATATGATTAGTAAAATACTGGTAAAATATAGATCATCAACGCAAACCCCACTGCTATTGTCACAACCACAACAATTCAACCAAAAGAACCAACAGATCCTGAAGAGGGGGAGCGCCTTTTTCATTCACATATGTGAGTGAAAGGGACCCCACTTCATTTTACTGTGAATAGTGGAATCCAAAAGAACCTCATCTCAGTAGAGGTCGTCAAACAGTTGGGATTGTAGACAACACCACACTCACAACCATACACCATCAGGTGGCTTCACTATGGATGAGATCTTCATGTTAGATAGTAGTGCTAATTTTCATACGACATCTAACCCTTCAAGGATGAGGTATTATGTGATGTTTCCCCATTGGATGCCTGTGATGTTCTCTTGGGCCAACCATATATGTGGAAGCACCATGCTATCTATGAGTCTCAACCCCATAGTGTCATTGTTACTCTGGGGGTTCATCTCTATAGGATACCATAGGTGGTTTTGACTACTGTCCCACCTAAACAATGGTACAAGGTAGTATCTCATACTACAAAATTTAGCATCCTCATAATCTATTCAAAAGGTGAACAGAAGGATACTGCAACCACTACATCCTTGGCCCAAGCACCTTCTATCCAACATAAATAGGTCGACGAGACTGAAACAAAGTGAAAAGATTCCTTCTACACACAAACATCTCATGTAGTCAGACTGGTTAAGAATGTCCAACCCTTCTAGCCACAGGTTCTTGACAACCTTCAAAAAGCTAAGCAATGCAACTTATCCAACAAGGCAAGCAACTCATCAAGATCCAGATTCAACAAGCTCTTTTCCCTCTCCTCTAGGCACTCAACGCAATGGAGGCCATTGATTCATAAGGAGGGGGGATTGATTCAGGTGGATATCAATGGCCATCCACATTTTCCAACTGGCTCAAAATATGTTTTTGGCAATTTTGTTAATTTACTATTTTTAGTAGTTTTTAACTTTCGAGGCCATTTTGAGGACCTAAATGAAGGTTTTTCAGGATTGATCTTCTCATTGATCACTAAAGTCTCTTATTGATCCACCAAAATGAATCTCCTTGATGATACCTTTCCAATGAGATATCGTGCGCCCCAAACAGAGATCGTGTGCCAAAGTTACACCCCCCGGAAGTTGATACACCAAACAACCCAAAACGGGGTCCACAAAACTGTTGCCTTTTCATTTTCTGGGGTTATGGTTTTAGATTTTCTTTATGATATAAAGGCCTTTGGAGCCTCATCGTCAAATCATCTTCTTGCAAATGCGAGTAGTCATCACATCTCTTCTCATAGATAAGCTTCCACCATTCTAGTGAGTCTTTCACTCTGTATTTTTACAGTCTATGTACATTTCTTTCATTAATAGAAATCATGTATTACTATATATCTGTGTTTATATCTATGATATATGTCTATTATATTGTTGAATATCTGATGCATCTCTATACTTTTCTTTATTATATCTCTTGTAGGGTTCGGCTACACAAATCCTTATAAAACCCAAAAGAAATTTAATTTAAGGAATGCTAACCTAACATTTTATTTTACTTCATAATCAACATATAACCAAAATTTATTGAACTGAACATAATAGCTTACGAACAACCTTATAACCCTTAATATTCCTTAAATTGCATAAAACAAATATGTAAATTAAAATACCTTGGTCTGATGCTAACCTTCTGCTTGTCTTGTTGACCTTCCTGCTGCTTCCGCTTGTCTTGTTGAACTTCCTTCTGCTACCTTGCCCAGCTTGAAGCCACGGACCAACTCTGACCAAACCGTGTTTCCACCCTGCCAACTAGGAAAACTTCCTAGCTCCACGATACCATATGGATATCCTGGCCCCCATGCCCAAAACCCCCAGCAAACTGGTGCTCCCTGTACTAATCCTTCCCGACTACAGAACTCAAACTCTCTTGTACAAATCCAAGAGAACCCTCCCAAAAACCCTAGTAGAATGATAATAATCCCCCTTCTTTCATAAACCTCCTCCTCTCATATCCCTCCTTCACCACCCTTTCTCCTCATTTATTTCCTTATCTACACATTCATTATCTTATCCACATAGTTAATGCCTTACCCTATTATTTAATGTTTCCTTATCCTTATTTTTAATGCTTCTTATCCCCTAGTATACATAGATAATTTAATTAGACAATTAAATTTATTAACCCTCTTAATTTTATTACCCTGTTCATTCAATGCGATAGGTAATTAAATATTTAATTAATTAATTAATCAAAATTATAACAAGTAATTAATTAATTAATATTTAATTAATATTATTATGCCAATCTTTGTTTAGTTAATAACATGTTAGAAAATTAATTACCTAATTGATTTTTACTTAATAATTCCTAAACATATATTCAACTAGGGTTGTTACATACACCCACCCTTCAGGAAACTTCGTCCCAAAGTTAAGGTGTCTTATGGTACAAAGGAAAAGAAACATGGTTCACACATTCATAACAATTAACCAACATTAACAGTAAGTAAGTCAAGAAAACTCATACATACTAGTGTATATGTACAAGAAATGCATGTGTAGCTAGTATATACAAGTCTCGTGCATGTACTAATAATCAAAACTATCATCCTTTAGTAATTTATGTATGCATCCAATCCAGTCAACAAGACTAGTCTTTTATAAAAGACAACAAACCAATCAATTGTTTGAGAAATCCTTTAATTACTATTATCCAGTTCAACAATTTTTATTTAGACAACTGTGGTTTACTTACGTAATTATGAATATTCATATATACACATTTCTCTTTTTTTTTTTTTGAAGGGAAATCATTAAATTCCACCACAAGACAGATCTCCATACCTTCTCAACTATTACTAATCATCGTTCCTCCCTAACCTACTTCCATATCCATTCCTATCCTCCCTCTGCTAGACTATCTTGGAGCGTCAACTATATTGACCTAACTCCAAATAGAACCCATAAGCGAAAGTGTCGCGATCTCAACCAAGCTTCCCTAGCAGGCATCTGACAACCATCATCACATGTCTTGGGGAGCGTGAACTAACACTGTCCTCCCATGACTTCAGGTTTCGGAGGATACATGGTGGGAAATGCCTCCACCCCTCCTAATCATAACTAGGGTCCACACCCTACAATGGAATATACAGTGGCACCATGTTGCTGGGGGTTTTGTCATCGTTTATTCGGTTTTGGGCAGTGTCATCACCTGAAGTCCTGCACTGGTCTACATATCATAGAAATGCATCCAAACCAATATAATTTCACATACAATATTCATACCATAGCGTTTCTTGGCTAGTGGTCATGATATCCACTTTCATCATCTTTATCCTTTGGCTATTTCATAGCCCATAACCTGCAGATTACTCTGTAACACAAACTCATACATTTCTATGCATTATCATGTAATATCATACTACCATCATTTCAATTTGGTATCCCTGTATTGATAAATTAACATCAAATCTTTCCAGTTAGAAATAGATCTCATAATATCCCATAATTCAATTTCGACACCCATTCATAAGATTATCATTTACCCAAAATAGATCGCATCATATCCAACATCATCCTAATAGCATTTAAACATTCATTAAATTCACATTCTCACAATATGTCRCATCATATACATCATCATCAATAACATTTAAACATTCGTAAAATTTACATTCACATAATAGATCGCATTACATACATCATCATCAATAACATTTAATCATACATGAAAGTTCATACATTTAAAGTTTAGGTGTATCACTTAATAGTTTCATTGTGACTAAAAAATAAAGTATATAGGCCTCAGGTAATCCTAGCTGTCTAAGCCAAAAGGTGGTGTTACATACACCCAACCTTTGAGAAACATGTTCTCGAGGTGGTCAAAAAAGTGAGGGATAGTATTGTCGTAGTGTCTCGGCGTCTTCCCAAGTAGCAGATCCTGGACTATACTGGTCCCACTGGACCTTAACTTGGTCTACCAGATGGTTCCTGAGCTGTCGGACTCTACGGTCCAATATGCGTAATGGTTCTACCGTGAGGGTTCCCACATCCGATGCCTGAAATTCCTTCCAATTTAGTTTATGTGATTCATCAGCAACATAATGATGTAAAACAGATACTTGAAATACATTATGAGTTTTATGCAAGTGGGGTGGCAGTACGAGACGATATGCAACAGGTCCAATTTTATCTTGGATTCTGAATGGTCCTATAAATCGAGGTGACAACTTTGTCCCTTTCCCGAACCATATGGTACTCTTATTAGGCCTGATATGAATGAAAACCTGGTCTCCCACTTCATAACTTCGGTCGGTCCTGTATGCATCTGCATAACTTTTTTTCCTATCATGTGCTTCCTTAAGTCTTTGCCTAATCTGAATCACCTGTTCCTCCATATCTTGAATCAATTCTGGACCAACTATTACTCGGTCTTCTAGTCTATCCCAACTCAATGGCGTTCTTCATGGCCTCCCATACAAAGCTTTGTAGGGTGCCATTCCGATGGAGCTATGAAAACTGTTATTGTAGGCAAACTCTACCAAAGGTAAGTACTTCTCCCATTGGGTTTGATTATCCATGACATACATCCTAAGCATGTCTTCCATGACTTGATTTACTCTCTTAGTTTGTCCATCTATTTTAGGATGATAAGTTGTGCTTAAGTTCAACTGAGTCCGCAATGCTGACTGCAGACTTGTCCAAAACCTAGAAGTGAATATGGAGTCCCTATCTGAAATGATCTTCTTAGGTATCTCGTGCAAACGGATAACCTCGCTTACAAACACATGTGCCACATCAGTGACATTATAGGTGTCTCTAACCGGAATAAAATGAGCACTCTTGGTTAACTTATCCACTAACACAAGAATGGCATTGTGTCTATGAGATGTGAGAAGCAACCCCACAACAACATCCATGGAAATGACTTCCCATTTGGACATAGGAACATCATGTGGTTGTAGGAGGCATGTCGGGTGATGGTGGTTGGCTTTCACTTGTTAACACTCTAGGCACTTGGTGATGAAATGGACTACATCACGCTTCATGCCTACCCAGAAGAAGAGTTTCCTTATATCTGCATACATCTTCTTCACACCCCGATGTGCACAATAAAGCGCCCTATGGGATTCCTTCAATATGATGCTTCGAATATCCCCATTCTCAGGGATGTACATCCTTCCTCGATATATTAACAGTCCATCTGTTTCCAGACTGTATCCTTCATACTTTGGGTCTAACTGCCTCCCGCTCTGGAGGTTTGAAGTAACCTTTAAATACCAACTATCTCCCAGGAGTTGTGTCAACACATGTTCCCTCATATTGACCTTTAAGGTTACCAAGGAGAAGATACGTGGTCTCCTACTCAAGGCATCTATGACCACATTTTCCTTCCCCTTTATGTACAAAATATCAAAATCATACTCACTCATAAACTCACTCCAGCGCCTTTTCCTGACATTCAGATCTCTTTGAGTGAAGAGATGTTTTAAACTTTGATGGTCCATTTTGAGCTGAAAGTTTCGACCCACAAGATAATGCCTCCAAATTTTCAGAGCTAGCATTACAGATACCAACTCTAAATCATGAGTCGAGTATAGCTCTTCATGTTTCTTCAACTTCCTTAATGCATAAGCTATCACTCCTCCATCCTACATTAGCACGGCCCCCAACCCTTGCTTCGAGGCATCCGTGCAGACTATGAAGTCATTTTCCATATCTGACACTTGTAGAATTGGCGCACTGGTTAGTAACCTCTTAAGCTCAATGAATGCACTATCGCATTCTTTTGTCCATTCATACCTAACCCCCTTGCATTGCAAAGTGGTGATGGGTTTCGCTATTTTTGAGAATCCTTCCACAAATCTCTGGTAATAACCTGCTAGCCCCATGAAGCTTCTCACCTCATGGGCATTTTTCAGCACTAGCCACTCCATAATGGCCTTTACTTTTTCTGGGTGCATAGAGATTCCTTCGCCGGAAATGATATGACCTAAATAGTGAATCTCTTTCTGGAAGAAGGAACACTTTGACAACTTCCCATATAATTTGTTCTCCCTAAGGAAGGACAACACTACTCGTAGGTGTTCCTCATGTTCTCTTTCATTCTTGGAATAGATGAGGATGTCATCTAGAAAGACTTGTACAAAACAGTCTAAGTACTTTCGAAATATGCCATGCATGAGGCTCATGAATACTGCTGGCCCATTGGTCAATCCAAAAGGTACTACAACAAACTCGTAATGTCCAAACTGAGTTTGAAAGGAATTTTTTGGGATATCACCTTCCTTAATCCTTAACTGATGATACCCTTATCGAAAATCGATCTTTGAGAATACCGCTGCTCCTTTCATCTGATCGAACAGGTCATCTATTCACGGCATCGGGTACCTATTTTTCACTATAGCACGGTTCAAGTCCCTGTAGTCTATACACATTCGTAAGGATCCATCCTTCTTCTTTACAAAAATTGTTGGTGCGCCCCAAGGTGAGACACTCGGTCTTATTATCCCTAATTCTAGTAACTCTTTCAACTGCATTTGCAATTCACAAAGTTTCGGTGCTGTCATCCGATACAGAGTCTTGGAGATTGGTTCTACACCAGGTTTTAGATCAATAGTAAAATCAAGCTCCCTCTCAGGAGGTAACCCTGGTAACTCGTTCGGAAAAAAATCCTTAAATTCTAACAATACTAGGTACACCTTCATAGTTGATATAAAGCGTAATGACACTTTTCTTAGTACACCCTGGATCTCTACTGGCCTTCCTTCGTCGTCGACACAAAGCACTCTCTTTGCGAAACAATCTACCATGGATTGGTGAGATGCTAACCAATCCATTCCAATGATTAGGTCATATGCCCCAAGAGCAGTGATATATACCTTCAACCTGGTAGTACACACTCCCAGGTCTACTATACAATTATCGACATTAGGTCCTACCACTTGTTTTTCCCTCGAAGCCATCTCGACTTGTTTAAAGTCATCATGCTCGTAGGCTGCCAACCCACTCTTTTCTAATGCAGATGGTGAAATGAAACTATCTGTCGCACCAGAATCAAACAAAATATTAACATTGATATGATTTAGCGTACCTGATGACTCCACCACCACAAATTGATGTACAACCTAGCGATTATTAACCGCTGTGTAAATCTGGTGGCTGCTACTTGCTCTCCCCATCGGTGCTTTTCCTTCTCTATGCACAAACCCTGATTGTAACTCTGGGCAGTCATGCTGGTAATGGGGTCCTCTGCACCCCCAATAGGTAACATGAGATTGAACCTGTGCACTGTTATGTGACTATCTCTGAAATGAGTTCCTTCCCCTGGAACCCCTGCCCCTACGAACTGTTCCCTGAGATGGTCTTGGACTTGTCTGCGTTGTTGGCGATGAACGAGATGCTGCACTTGTTTCCATTGAAATCCCTGCGGCTACTGTCCTTGGTGCAACTCTGTTACCATATGGAAGTGGCCTTGAGCCCCCTCCCCTAGGAAATGTCCTCGGGACCTTCCCTATGAATCCAGGACGATGCGTAAATGTCGGTCTTGTACCCCCGGTTAAGTTCATGTATTCCTTCGCATAACGCGCATTTTCCACCATTTCCGCTACTGAAGATGGTTTCCACATACGCACCATAGCTCTTATCTTAGGGTTCAATCCATAGACGAAGCGCTCTACCTGTCATTGGTCATTATGCATATACGAAATATATTTGACTAGTTCCATAAATCTGATCTCATATTCTTCTACAGTTATGTTTCCCTATACTAAGGCATGAAATGCCCCTACCTGTTGTTCCTCGTAGTATGCTGGTAGATATTTCCTTCGGAAGCTCTCCTCGAAAATTTCCCAAGATACTGTGTCTAGGGTAAGGTGCAGTTGTCTTTCTAGGTTGCCCCACCAGTTCAAGGCACTGTCTCTTAACTGAAAAATTGCTATCTTTTCCTTTGAGTTGGATGCATAGTCTCTTAAGGAAAAACACCTTGTCATGCCTTCCAACCATGCTTCTGCGAGTTCATTGGCACAACCCCTGACAAACTCCGGAAGTTTGATATTCTGTAATTTTCATGTGATGTCTTCGGGTGGAGGTCCTCCCCCTAAATCCCTTGATGCTTCTGGATTACCCGTTCCATACGGTGGGGGTTCCACTTCAGTCCCTGCCGGTTGTCACCCCTTTAAAGTCTCATTAATGGCTTCCAACGAGCACAGTATGAGAGCTAGTTCGGGTGATGGTGGTGGTGGCACTGGTGGTGTTGGTGATGCTTGTGATGATGCTCCCCTACCTCGATTCCCTCGTGTCCTGACCATCTTGTATGCTTTAACCTACATCACCCAAATTTGTCAAGGTGAGTTCAAGGACGTTTCAAATTGGTGCTACTCAAACTAGAAACAGGGTTCGGCGTAAGTTTTCTTTACTTGTCTGTAAATAGACATTACTCCTTTAGGGAATTGGATAGGTTAGGATTAGGATTAAGCGTCTACGCTTGATTTCTTCACCCCAATAAAAAAAACTATTGGTTCCCTTGCCTTGTAGCTACGCTAGCCTTGTGCCATACTCTCCAATTCCTATGCTTACTCTCCTAGTGCATATGCTACCTCCTTCCCGCTTGTCCTAGTCTAAGTCCTTTTAACTTTTCGCTTACAACTAAGTATCCTCCAAAGCTTGACTCATGAGCTTTTCCTTTGCGTGTAGTGTTGGCGTTGTCGAATGTTGCCTTGAGATTTAGCGTTGGCTTTCACTAGTGGAATGGGGTGGAGGGACTTGGCGCTTGGCTCGATGGGTTGTGTGTACAGTCTCCTGAGCTTGACACTTGGACAATCGGAGTTTATACTTGGGATACAAAGATCAACAATGCTAAATAAGCCTTTACCTTGATTTCTGATGTATTCACTAATTATGATTCAACTCGGTTAGCTGGCTCCGGTTCAATAGATTACGTCATAAGCCAGTTAGTCTTAATCTTCATACTGTATCTTCCTAATAACAATACCACTCTAATTCCTACAATGTTACCATTAATCTAATTAAATATAAGAATTTATTTGTAAAGACTTATGAGGGTGCGTTGGTGTTAGTGTTCTTCTTAAGGCTTGGGCTTGGTGGGTGGTCACGGGTTCAAAACCCATTGACTCCAAACATTTCAAATTCCTTTTATAACTCTCTCTCTCTCTCTCTCTCTCTCTCTCTCTATATATATATATATATATATATATATATATATTATATATATTTTTTTTTGTTTCTATTTAATTATATTAGTTTTAAATCTTTAAAACTAAAGTTTAAACTTTAAACATCTTAATAGATATAAAATATATTTATACCTTAATTTTATCCTCTCTTTTTTTTGAATTAATAAATTTAATTATATGTATGTATATTATATTATTATTATTATTTTTTAATAATTAATAAAAAAAATTAACGATTTAAACCATTGAACTTTAAATTTAGTAATAATTTAAAAAGTTAATTTAAATAAATAATAAAATATATATATATATATATATATATATATAATTAAATAAAATAAATAAAAATATTAAAAAAAAATCAAATCGGACACGCATGAAGCCCACGTGCCCACTTCCTCCAAAATAATCCTACACCTATCTCTCCAAACCCTAAATGCGTCCTTCACTTCCGTGTCCTTCCTTTGCCACCTCTTCACTTTCCTCTGTCTCTCTCGGCAGGCTCAATGCCCGTCTCTGAGCACTGGTGCTTGGGCGATGGCTTCTGTGTATTAAATTTTGCATTTGGCTTGGAGGTGAGTGAGCTCTCTCGTTCCTCTGGTTATTGCACACTCCGTAGTTCCTCGTGGGATTCTCGTTCGGTGCTAGTCTTGTATATTGTTTTGTTTCAGATTCAGTGTGCACAAAGAATTCCTCGTGGGATCCCCCTCCTTGACAACTTAGCATTTGGCACTGGGATTTGTATTATATGGTAGGTGCTTGGCTGAGTGCTGGTGCATTGGATATTGGGTTTTTTTTTTTTTAAGGTTTTATTAATTATTTTTTTGATAAAATAAATAATAAAAAAATATTATTTTGTGTTTGTGCAGCTCCTTAGCCATGGTTGGGCGCTGCGTTTGGGCTATGTGGTGCAAGAATAGGCCCATGGGCTCCTTCCTTTCAAAGACGACCTCCTTTCCTTATCGTGACGACCACAGACAATGTGACTGGAAATTGAAATTTGCTACCATGTGAGTCTGGCATGTTTTTCACCATTTGGGTTTTGAAATAATTAACCAAATATGAGGCTAAGCATTTGATCCTGGCGCTTGTGCACTGGCTTTGTGTTGTGTATTGTGTATAGGTGTTAGTTTGGATAGCGTGTCGATCTGTTGTTCCTAAGACGCGACACTTGGCATGTTCTGGGTCGATTTGGGGGAGTTCTGGGTTTGCATGGTGCTGCTAACCATTGGACGCGTAGAGCATAGTGGAACCGCCTCGTGGGATCCTCCTCCATGTGTCATGGTGCCTTGACCTTGGGCGCTTTGTGTTGGCCCTTGATTTGTGTGTTTTGTGCTAAATTTCTAAACATCCTTTCTGCCAGAGAAATTGAGGAGTTTAAGAAATTCCACCATTTGACTGCAACCTGTTACATGAGGTTCTAATGATAGCCTTTCTTAATCAGTTTGCTACTCACTGTTTGGCAGATATGCAGGTATTGAAACGCGTTCACACGGATTTTAAGCCTGAAAATATGCTTTTTTTTTTGTTTCGTTAGGCTGTGTGAAGGTTAAATGCGTTGTTCAGGTTAAATGCGCTTGATGAGTTAATCAAAAAGATTTAAAAATGAACATTTCATTTAACTTGGGCTAATAAGTAAAAATCTAAACTAAAAGGTTGTGAATTTTGTGTTTCAAAGTGTGAATATCAGCATTTAAGATTATACTGCAGTGGGGCAGGCATGGCCGGTGGACCATACTTATGTGCCCCATCATATGAGGTTGCAGAAGCTATTATGAGGCTCATGCCCTTAGACGTAGAAGGATATAGTGCATGCAGGGGCAGGTCCCAATAGTGGAGCGAGCTATTCGGGAGTGGAGTAGAACTAGGTCAACATTTCTTGAGTGCAAAATTAGATTCAACATGTGAGAATATTGATTTTTGAAAGTGGGACTTTTGATTTTGAAAGTGCAAATTTCAAGTAATTTGGATTTCTCAAAGTGATAATTTTGATTTCTCATCACAGTTTTGTATTTTGATCACAGTTTTGGCAAGACCACTCATGCTAGTCTATGTTCGTTGTTCCTCGCTAGTCTCTTGGTTTTCAATGTATGCATTGTAAGAGAATTCGTGAGTTTGACTCATGGCAAGTTGAGAAGAAAGATGATGAAGGCGGTACTATACAGTACCCAACTATTTTTTTTATTTTTTATATTATATTCTTTTTTTTTATAAAAGTAATGGAGGAAGGATCGTCAGAAGCCCCCCTAACTTTGAATGTGAAATTCATAGGTGGCTTGTTGAGGGCCGAGAAAGGATCGAGAAAATAGATTGATCCTCTTAGTATGAGGTCCTAAAGATGGTGTAGCTATATTTGTAATGTTTTTGTTTAATTTTTGGAGATTTATGTATAAATTGTGTCCAGCATACTCTCATTTATTTTTAATGTTTTTTGTTTAATTTTTTTTTGAAGATTTATATGTAAATTGTCTAGCATAATTCCAATCCTAGTTTCCCGACTTAACTACAAAGTTTGGCCACTTGTTGTTGATACAAATAGAGGAGTTTGTATGAATAAGAATAGACGAATGCAAAAGGAGTTTTGAAAAAAAAATCTATTTATATATTTATTTATTTTTATGCGCAATTATAATGAATTTTACAAAAATGGAAAAGTGGTTAAAGTGTCTGGTTTATAGTTTAACAATTTTTTTTAAAGGTAATACTCAAAAGTAGTTAAAATTCTAACATTAATACGTCCTATTAATGAATATATATACTTAAAATTAATGTATACTTGGCCTATAGGTTAGGTGGGTAGGTAGGTAGGTAGGTAGGCCCTTGGTTCTAGATTTTGAACCAGGGCTCTGATACCATGTGTAGGGTTCGGCTCCACAGAGCCTTATAAAACCCAAAAGATATTTAATTTAAGGAATGCTAACCTAACATTTTATTTTACTTCATAATCAACATATAACCAAAATTTTTTGAACTGGACATAATAGCTTACGAACAACCTTATAACCCTTAATATTCCAAAAATTGCATAAAACAAATACGTAAATTAAAATACCTTGGTCTGATGCTAACCTTCCGCTTGTCTTGTTGACCTTCCTATTGCTTCCACTTGTCATTTTGACCTTCCTGCTGCTACCTTGCCCATCTTGAAGCCACGAACCAACTCTACCCAAACCGTGTTTCCACCCTGCCCACTAGGACAACTTCCTAGCTCCAAGATACCATATGGATATCCTGCCCCCCATGCCCAAAACCCCCAACAAACCGGTTCCCCATGTACTAATCCTTCCCGACTACAGAACTCAAACTCTCCTGTGCAAATCCAAGAGAACCCTCCCAAAAACCCTAGTAGAATGATAATAATCCCCCTTCTTTCGTAAACCTCCTCCACTCATATCCCTCCTTCACTAGTCTTTCTCCTCATTTATTTCCTTATCTACACATTCATTATCTTATCCACATAGTTAATGCCTTACCCTATTATTTAATGTTTCCTTATCCTTATTTTTAATGCTTCTTATCCCCTAGTATACGTAGATCATTTAATTAAACAATTAAATTTATTAACCCTCTTAATTTTATTACCCTGTTCATTCAATGCGATAGGTAATTAAATATTTAATTAATTAATTAATCAAAATTATAACAATTAATTAATTAATTAATATTATTATTCCAATCTTTGTTTAGTTAATAACATGTTAGAAAAATTAATTACCTAATAAATTTTTACTTAATAATTCCTAAACATATATTCAACTAGGGTTGTTACATCTCTGCTCTCATTTCATGCTGAAAATAATCTGGATCAGTTTATGAGTGGATAAACCTTAGTAGTCTTCCTTTGAGGTCTGAATTGGTTGTTTAAGGGGATAGCTCTAAGTCTCAAACATTCACCTTCTCTCTTGTATGGCATCCCATAATGCATTACCATGAATCCATTTACCCTAAATGACAATATTATTTTATGCTTGTGATGATATATACTCTCAACAACCCTTGAAACCCTCACGTAAATTATCTTTATGACACCATTGGCATGCTAATCATACCTCAAGGCTTTGAGTATTCATTAGATAACTTGTTGTTTTCATAAAGTGAATGCTACATCCATTAGGGATGTTATTTGTTGTTGCAAACCTACTTAATATTGTGGAGAAATGTGCTCATAAATCTTTTTTAGAAATTGAATATTGTAGTACTTATAGAAGGATCTTTTTTTAGATATAATTTCTAATTTTGTGGGCTGATTTACATATTGTTGTTGCCAATCATCTACTACCATTACATATCAGTTGTTTACTACTGTAATCTTACATCAACCATTGGTTTTTCTTGTTATCTAGTGTAAAGGTGATTAATAATAAATATAAATTGGTAATTGTCTATTACATGCATTAGATGTTGATTAATTGGGTTGGTTGTCATTGATGTCAATCCTTCAAGCAATTCTGGTAGAAACTTCTAGTAGCCCCAATAGTATGGTTACGAGACTTAATATTGTTTGATGTATAATGTTATGAAGTTTAGTATATTTGCAGGTAAGACTATTCTAGATGGATAGTTGTTATTGGACAAATCGGTAAGTGCTAACACAAACTAATCTCCCTAACTTCAACACGAAATTAGAACAAAACATAGTAGAATACAAGCTTCTCCTTAAATTTCAATGTAATGTAAACTAGTTCAATGAGGGACATATGACATACCGTTTAATCATCGTTTGATCCTCTCTAGTATCGTGCTTGCTCCATATTTGGATTTATAGGATGTTGAACATGTTTAAGAAGCATAAACCATCAAAGAGAGAGAACATCGATATACATATTCCAATGAAACCTATGCATAAGATCAAGGAATTATTTAATAAAACTGGAGACACTTTTATAGGGAAGAAATGTATCACTACATTATATTGATGAAAGTGGAGAATACAACCTATGCCTTGATGTTGCAAGGTCCCTTCCAATGAAATTTTTCTTCAACACACACACACCTTTTCTCCAATGATTTTGATGAAGAGTATTCACAACCTGACTTGGAAAGATAAACCAAAGCTATCACAAGTACAATCTTCAGTAGAATTATTCATGCATAACCCAGCCTAACTTTTCCCATGAGAGATACCTCTTTATATAAAGTGAAGAGGTATGGATGAAGAGATTAGGATGATCCCACTAAATCAGAGAAGCAAGTGAGATCCAAATAGATTGACGACCACCTCATCCTTCCAGAGATTCCATTCTAGAAACTTCGATAATTTCACCTTTTTCCTTTGCTTCAACATCATCACACCCTAAACAAAATAAACTTGTGACAATGCCACAATCCACTGTGGTGCAACATGCAATGATCAAGGATTGTCGCACCCTTATCATTTGGTAAGGTGTGATGATCTTCTTTGGTAGGGTTTTTAGGAAAGGAGAGATGATTCTATTTCCTAGGGAGAAAGTCTTATTTCTTCAATAGCTTCAGGGAAGAGAGGAGTAAAAAATACACATATCATCAATGATCATGGGGGTGACCAAAATAATGTGTAATAGAATGCCCCCCAAAGTATGAAGTTCGAACATGTGAAATCCAGAATACTTTGTAGAACGTGTGTGTCGAGAACAAGGAGCACATCGGTCAGGAACCTGCAAACAATCAACTATCTACATAATAATATACCATTTACTGAGGTAGAAATTCCCATACTCAGACTACAAGTTACCCTAAGCATAAATTCCAAGTGATTCATGGCCACCAATCATACATTGTGGATCCATGTCATCATGTGAATTTATGAGTTGAAGTCGAACACTCGATGGAATTTTCCAATCAGGGGCCAATGATGTGAACCCACTGTCAAAAACGAGGAAAATTGCTATTGAGGCATGCAGGTTTCAAGGTACTAAATGATTTCTAAGTTTATTTATCGGATAATGAGTTGAATTTGATAGGAAAAGACTCGTCACATGAGGGCCTTAATTTATCCCCCATCAATGACACAAAATATGTGACAGATTTGAAGTGGATCAGAGTATAAAGTGATTCAGAACTGACTCAGGGAAGGCCAAAATGGTACGAGTTTGAGGACTCCAGATGGCTGACTTAATAAAAGGCTTGTTTAGGTTTAACTTCTCTTAAACATATGAATGACATTGCAATTGTCATGGAAAAATTGACTCAAGGAGGACCCAACATACAGACTTTTGGATGATCAAATGAGAGACAAATGGATTTCCCAAAGCATATACTATAATGAATAGGGGTGTCATGTTCAAGAGTGACTTGTTGGAAGTAACATAGATACATATATACATTTCTTTTCCAATTTCTCCCCACCATTTTTGTGAGTACCTCTTTATTTAAATCACACAAGCTTAAGGAGGATAACATATGCATGTAATGTAATCTCATCCTTCAGATGAGTCCCTTAGAGTATATTTAACGAACCCCAGGAAGGCATGGTTCGGTCCCATATGGGCCTTTCGATGCTTGTTTTAAAAGTCCAAATAAATAAACCTCGGGGGTTTTTCATGTTTAGAGAGTTTGAAAAACACTTAAAGAAAACTCCAAAATTTCCTTTTTCGTAAATTAGTCTGACGAGACCAAAAAATAGATAATATACTGCTCATCAGACATTTTCTTCAAATACTTTTAGAAGCATGAAAAGAACAAGGTCGCTCGGATATCTTTTCATGTTTAGGGAGTTTGAAAAGAGATTAAAGGGGACTCCAGGGGGGTTCCTTTTTCATATTTCCATTACGAGTCTGAAAAAGTGATAAAAGTTTACTTGATTACATTATCATAGTTTTACGAGCGTGAGAAAGAATAAATAGCATGGTCAATGTTTTTTTTTTTATTGAAAAAGCATATATACATCATAAAAACACGTAAAAATGACCAAAAAATGAGTGATCCATATCAAAATTCCAGTTTCCAGGTCCCTATCCTACAATATTGACACTTTGAAAAGTTCATTAGGTTTTTGACATAGGTGGAAATATTAAAAAATAATTTAATTTTAAGTTAAAAATGGTAAAAATAGGTTAAATAGGTCAAACCAAGTTCATTTTACCATTTCATTTGTATTTTCACCAAACTAGTGTTGGACACACCTACCACACTTAGAGTGGGTGGGGGCGGGGGGGGGGGGGGGTTGCTTGAATGAGTGTGGGGATCTTTTTCCCAAAACTTCCCTCTTACACAAAAAATCCTTAGTTAACATTCACCATTTTCTCATTACTCATTGTTGTTATTTATAATCATTTAGATGTGAATACATATCAGCAACATATATTAGCAACATATCATCAACAAATCATCTCCACAAGGAACACAAAGAACACAAGATGTATGTATAATTTTTCTTTTTATTATGGACTTCAATCCGGGGATTTTTTAGCAACAACTGAATAGAGTACAACTCAACAAGAGCACCAGATCTATATGCAAGACTCAACTTACATTCTCAGCACCAACTGAGATGAGCCAATAATCCTCAACATATATCAATCAATCAACATAAACAACTGCATCAACCATGCACCAACCTATGCCAAACAACCTGTAATCAACCTGTACCATAAACAAGTGCATCCAACCATGTACCAAGTATATACCAATCTGTGTCAAATACTCATGAAAAATGACTCATCAATATGTACCAACATCATCAACTATACACCTCATGTATGTGCCAACTAATCAGTTGCTTGTCTCAACCATGACTAGTTTTGGATTAGTCAACAACCCCAACTTGAAATAATCATAACTTTGTACCTGTAATGAATAAATATATGAAACTGATAAAAACTATTCTTTAGTGTGTTTTATGAAATTCCTCTAGGTGGCACTACTTGGAACCTCTCATAAAATTCGTTAGAGCAAAAATGGCATACCTTCCTGAATTCTGGCTTATTCTAGAGAGCGACCTTGTAGAGCGTGGCACACAAAAAATATTCATTGAATTGATATGAAACTATTACAAAAAATACTAAATCCTATACCCTAACCAACACATTTTGTCTCACTGAATTTGGATCTGTTATGAATAAGTTATGATGTTTTTACCCGAAACACTTATTTTTGACTAGTTTCAGGACTAGCCACAAACACTATTTTCCAAGGAGTGTAACTCCCAAAATACAACGACCCACAAGATGAATTTTATACCACAGATACTTGGGTATTTTTTTCACAATGCCATAGAAATTTAACGGTCTGAATCATTATAGAAAAAAAATTATAGCGAAAATTGTGAGATGACCTGTAAATAACATACCATAGAAAGCACCATCAAAAGAATTTATCCTTCCTTGCTTGAATGAGTGTGGGGATATTTTTCCCAAAACTTCCCTCTTACAAAAAAAATCCTTTGTTAACATTCAACATTTTCTCATTACTCATTGTTGTTATTTATAATCAGTTAGATGTGAATACATATCAACAACATATATTAGCAACATATCATCAACAAATCATCTCCACAAGGAACACAAAGAACACAAGATGTATGTACAATTTTTCTTTTTATTATGGACTTCAATCCGGGGGTTTTTCGGCAACGACTGAATAGAGTACAACTCAACAAGAGCACCAGATCTATATGCAAGACTCAACTTACATTCTCAACACCAATTGAGATGAGGCAATAATCCTCAACATATATCAATCTGTCAACATAAACAAGTGCATCAACCATGCACCAACCTGTGCCAAACAACCTATAATCAACCTGTACCATAAACAAGTGCATCCAACCATGTACCAAGTATATACCAATCAGGTTTCAAATTCTCATGAACAATGACTCATCAATATGTACCAACATCATCAACTATACACCTCATGTATGTGCCAACTCATCAACTGCTTGTCTCAACCATGACTAGTTTTGGATTAGTCAACAACCCCAACTTGAAATAACCATAACTTTGTATATGTAATGAATAAAGATCTGAAATTGATAAAAACTATTCTTCAATGTGTTTTATGAAATTCATCCAGGTGGCACTACTTGGAACCTCTCATAAAATTTGTTATAGAAAAAATGGCATACCTTCCTGAATTCTGGCTTATTCTAGAGAGCGACCTTGTAGAGCGTGGTCCACAAAAAATATTCATTGAATTGATATGAAACTGTTACAGAACATACTAAATCATATACCCTAACTAACACATTTTGTCTCACTAAACTTGGATCTGTTATGAATAAGTTATGACGTTTTTACCCGAAACACCTGTTTTTGACTAGTTTCAGGACTAGCCACAAACACTATTTTCCACGGAGTGTAACTCCAAAAATACAATGACCCACAAGCTGAATTTTGTACCACATATACTTGGGTATGTTTTCGTAATTCCATAGAAATTTAGCGGTCTGAATCATTATAGAAAAACATTTATAGTGAAAATGGTGAGATGACATGTAAATAACATACCATAGAAAGCACCATCAAAAGAATTTATCCTTCCTTGCATTTCGTCCTTATTTTCTTCACCTTTCCTCATAATTTTGGCTTAGATATCCTTGGTTACCTCAAACACATATATATATTCAATATTCTCAAGTGTGATTAAAATTAGAGAGCATTGCCTCTTATTTATACTCTCCAAGTAGCTTCCTTAAAAACATCTTCTAGGTCACTTGGCCCCACTTTCCTTATTTTAGGGTTAACCCACCTCTAATTTCTCCATTAAATTTATTATTTAAATAATTTATTTTGTATTCACTTTGAATTATAGTACACTCATCACTTCACTTTATCTCTTTCACTACTTTGACCTTTTGGGGCTTCTAGATGACATGTGTGGGTCCTCCAACTTCGTTAAGACATAAATATCAAACCGTGAGGAGTTATGTGACATTCGACACACCCCTAGAATTGGAATGAAATGTACTATTCATATAGAATATTGTTTTTTTGAAAATATATCATAACTCATATCGTTACCCATCAAACAAACTTGGGTCCATTACCCAAACCTGGGGTCTCTAACTTCTCATGGCCATAACTCTCTAACTGTGAGGAGTTATGTGATGTTCTACATACCATCGGAAAATGGCATGAAAAGCACCATACATCTAGTATAGTTTCATCAATAATTTCCTTGTTATTCATCTCATTATTCCACACACAAGAATGGGTCCTCTAACCATTCTTCTAGGATAACTCAATCTGCAAAGCGTCTTCCCATCAGGGATTTCACCATAAGGGGACCACTTTGGAGTTCATCCATTTTTTCACCTTATCAATCATGATAATACAATAATGAGAGAATGGGTCCTCCAACCATTCTTCTAGGATAACTCAATCTACAAAGTGTCTTCCCGTGAGGGCTTTCACCATAAGGGGACCACCTTGGAGTTCATCCATTTGTGCACCTTATCAATCATGATAAGACAATAATGAGTCATCTATACATTTTTCCAACAATGCATCATATACCAATGAAACCACATCGATCCATCTTCAT
>ML798312.1:19590-29876 GCA_009831015.1 Picea engelmannii | reverse complement strand
TCATGCATCAAACTCATGCCATACCAAGCATCATGAAGAAAAATATATGTCAACAATGAAATAAAGAATCATGAGAAAAATATCAACCAAGTACATCCTGTACAAAATGTGTTCTCATCATGCACAACACCTATGTACATCAATATCATGCAATGTGCCAAAAGATATCATCCATGGAATGTATCAATCATATGCCTTTATGAACATGCCAACATGTGCATCTACCATTATGCCAACCATGTGCATCCACCAATATGGCAACCATGTGCATCTACCAACATGCCAAAGAATGTATCAGATCACTCGTGATATGTATCCATCATGAACCAAGTGCCACAATCATGTATCTCAAACAAATGCCAATTGTTGTGCTAATCAAGTAGTACCTGTGGTGTAGTATCATCAAGCATATGCCATCTATGAGTGTACGAAACATGTACATTACCATGCACCAATACCATATATGTATGCCAAATCCTCCATAAAACATGTGCCAATCAAACTGCTAGTAGGTTCCTCTTCCAATGTACTAGAAAAGTACCAATCATGCATAAACTATAGATCAACAATGATGTACAACATGATCACCTCATCAACTTACCAACCATATGTCTCAACATGTAGCCCAATCCATATGAAAAATGCATGCACCATGATATCAACATACGCTTCCAATAATACATAATAAGATATACCAGCCATGTACACCACCATCAACATCACAAAATGATTCATTCCAATAGATCAACATCAATCCATACTCTTGGGTTAGTGCCATGCACCCAATATTTATTTTTATTATACCATTATGTGATCTCACCATGAAAACCTGCAGCAAAAAGTGTCAGAACCTATAATAAACAATGTTAGACCCTGCAATACAGAGTTATACCATCACATCAAACTCCAAGCCATGTGCATTGTCTTTTTCCCAAGGCTTTGCAACATATACACGGCCTGCTTCATAACAGAGCATGTGTCTACGCGACCTATTCAAGGTCAACATGAGTATGCATGTGACTGTCACTACTGTCACCCGCGTGTGCCTCAGTAGATGACACTTTTGTACTTCCCTTCAATATTTCATTTTGATCTGGCTGCTCTGTCTTCTTCACCCACTTCTGTAGATGACCCTTCTCCTCATAACCTGAGCTCTGAGCATCCATATTTTCAAAGATATCTCCCTTTCTTACTTCATTCCTTCTTCTAGCCATGCTATGTGAAGTCCTCATCATGGAATTTCTTCTTGTGTTCTAGCACTATTGGGATTTGTGGCCAAATCCACTACAACTGTAACATCTCATAGAGTTGCAATGAACAACAATATGTCCTACTTGATCACATCTCCAACACCTTGTGGTGTTATATAATCTTCCATTATATCTCCTTTCATAATATCTACATTCAAAAGCTTTGTGACCATATCCATTACATGAATAACAATGCCCATGAAAAATACTTTCATACCTTTTCTTTGGTGTCCCAAAAGTAGCTTCTTGATGTCTTCCTTGCTTTGTTCTTTTGAAATCTTCTTTGTCTTGTGTAGATGGTTGTTTTGCAACATTGTCTTCCTTCTTTGATGGAATTACCTCATTCTTCTTTGAGGTGCTTGATTCAACATGTGTATCTTCTCCTTTTGTATCCAAGACCTGATTTATCACATGGTGGTCTTTGACTTTCCAATATCTCATCCAAGATTCTTGATCTATTCAAGAATTTGTTTGACTTCTTTACCTTCTTTCTAAGGTCAACAATTTCAACTTCTAGCTTACAACATGACTCTTCATTTTCATTTATTTGAATCTTCAATAGTTCCTCTATTCTTTTGGCTTCTTCAATTTGGGTCTTGATATGAATAATGGTTTCAAAACTTTTGCTAATCTGATCATCTATATTCATGTCTTCTTTTCCATTCTTTCGTCTTGTGATCTCTTCCTCCTTTTCTTTTAATTTATAACTCTCTTCTTGTTCTTTGAGCATTCCCTTTAACTTCAAGATGTTCCTTTGACTCCTCCTAAGAAACTTCTTAGTGTTATCCGAAAGATAGTTATAGTGTGTATAAAAATGATCACTCCTATACATTTATAAACCCTCTTCAATTTCCTTTTGAAGTTCTAGTATATTTTCTTCTATTCTTTCCATGGGATAACTATCATAAAGCTTTACACAAATTGTTTCTATATCATCTTCTTCTCTTGAGAAAAATTCAACATCATCACACTTTGAATTATTGCAATCAAGAATCTTGGGAGATTTTTTACCTTCAATATATTCCTTCTTGACAACACCATCACATGATTTTTTGTCTTCATTTGAAATTTCTTCAGGATCTTCCTTTGTGCTATCATTACTTGATTCTTTATCTTCACTTGAAATGTTTTCAAAATCACATTTAGAAACAATACATTCAAGATTTTTTGATGATTCTTTACCTTTGATGATCTTGATGGAGTAGTCTTCAATTTCTTCCTTCTCCTTCTTTCTTTGATATGTCTCCTCTATATTTAGCCATAGATCCTTGGTGGAAGTGAATTCTCCCATGCTGTCTTTGATAGGGCTTGAGAGTCCACTAAGAATGGTCTTGACAGCCAATGCATCATTCTACTTTCCTTCCCTTTGAGATGCAAACTTTGACTTGTTCTTCAACGGAACATATCCACCGATGGTTGCATTCCAAATAGTTGTTCCCATTGTCTTCAAATATAATCTCATCTCTATTATCTAAGTGGAATAGTTTTCCTCATCAAGGATTGGAACTTCATCATCCATTTCTGTGTCTATGGATATCCTTCAATATTGTTAAGTCTTGTAGTGAAGGTCGACACTGATACGAATTGTTGGACACACCTACCACACATAGAGAGGGTGGGGGGGGAGGGGGGTCAGTGAATGAGTGTGGGGATCTTTTTCCCAAAACTTCCATCTTACACAAAAACTCCTTAGTTAACATTCAACATTTGTTCGTTACTCATTTCTTTAATTTATAATCAGTTATATGTGAATACATATCAACAACATATATCAGTAACATATCATCAACAAATCATCTCCACAAGGAACACAAAGAACACAAGATGTATGTACAAATTTTCTTTTTATTATGGACTTCAATCTGGGGGTTTTTCAGTAACAACTTAATAGAGTACAACTCTACAAGAGAAGGAGATCTATATTCAAGACTCAACTTACATTCTCAACACGAACTGAGATGAGGCAACAATTCTCAACAAATATCAATCTGTCAACATAAACAAGTTCATCAACCATGCACCAACCTGTGTCAAACAACCTGTAATCAACCTGTACCTTTAAAACATGCATCCAACCATGTACCAAGTATATACCAATCATGTGTCAAATAATCATGAACAATGACTCCTCAATATGTACCAACATCAGCAACTATACACCTCATGTATGTGCCAACTCATCAACTACTTGTCTCAACCATGACTAGTTTTGGATTAGTCAACAACCCCAACTTGAAATAATCGTAGCTTTGTACCTTTAATGAATAAACATATAAAGCTTATACACAATTGTATTCCATGTGTTTTATGCAATTAATCCAGGTGGTACTAATTGGAACCTCTCAGAAAAGGCGTTATAGAAAAAATGGCATACCTTGCTGAATTTTGGATTATTCTAGAGAGAGACCCTGTAGAGAGTGGCCCACCAAAAATATTAATTGAATTGATATGAAACTATTAAAAAACATACTACATCTTGTAACCTAACCAACATATTTGGTCTCACTAAATTTGGATCTGCTATGAAGAAGTTATGACGTTTTTACCCGAAACACCTGTTTTTGACTAGTTTCAGGACTAGCCACAAACCTTATTTTCCACGGAGTGTAAATCCTAAAATACAACGACCCACAAGATGAATTTTTTACCACATGTACTTGGGTATGTTTTAACAATGGCATAGAAATTTCACGGTCTGAATCATTATAGAAAAAACTTTATAGCAAAAATGGTGAGATGACCTGTAAATAACATACCTTAGAAAGAACCATCAAAAGAATTTATCCTTCCTTGCATTTCAGCCTTCTTTTCTTCACCGTTCCTCAGAATTTCAGCTTAGATATCCTTGGTGTTATAAAAATAGTACTGTGGAGCAATAAAATAAAACAAATGCAGAAACAAAACACAAAAGATACATAATACAAGAGAGACACAGATTTAAATGGTTCACCCAATGTGGGCTACGTCCACCAGAGAATTTTCAGGTCCTTCCTTTATTATTATCCAAAAAATGAAGGGATACAACCTACCGAAAAACCCATTGTAACTTCCTCTTCTTTATCTCACAGTCTCCTCTCTTAGAATACAATACTTGTCGTCATACATAGCCGCAATACATTTCCCTCATAAAAGAGGGTTGCCTTCAAGGGAAAAAAACCCTAACATAATTTCTACCATTAGATTTGTGACCTTATAATGAATGGTCCATATTTACAATGAAATTACAATATACTTTTACAAGGCAATTTTTCCTTCTGGGGCTTCACCCCCGAACCCCCCAACTGAGGGGATAGCCCCCCCAAACCCCGCAAAGGGGGTACCCCCTCTGCACTCCCCCACGTGGAAGAGTGTACATACTTTATGGGGTGTAAAGTCTTCACGGGGTATAAGCATGGTTGAAAAACAAAAGACATCTGAGTCAAGAAGATAATCAGGCTCCACAACCAACAATCTCCCACTTGAAGACTGATCTCAACAACTCCACCGCTGTTGTATATGATGGACTCTGAACCTTATTAGATATGGAAAATTTATCATCTTCATATTCATTATTGAAGACCAACTGAAACTAAGAAGGAACTCAATTTATCTCTGGTTACTCCCTTTGTTAACATATTTGCAGTATTTTGGCTAGTGTGTATCTTTTCCAAATTCAAATGTCCATCTTCCAAGGCGGATCGTATGAAGTGGTACCTCAACTGTATATGCTTAGTCTTCGAATGGAAGGCTGAGTTCTTTGCAAGATGAATTTCACTCTCACTGTCACAATACAACCTGCTATTCTCATGCTTCTTTCCCAATTCCTCCATAAAACTTTGTAACCAAATCATCTCTTTACTAGCCTCTGTAGAAACAACATACACTGCCTCTGTTGTTGAAAGTGAAACAACCTTTTGTAGTTTCGAAATCCAACTTACTGTTGTTCCACCTATAGTAAAAGCATACCCTGTGGTGCTGCTCCTGCTATCTTTATCACCTACCATATCTGAATCAACATATCCATGTAGAAAAGTGTCTGAACCTCCAAAAAATAATGCATGAGTAGTAGTACCTCTCAAATACCTGAGAATCCACTTTACTGCCTTCCAATGTTCTTTACCTGGATTGTTCATATACCTCCTCACAACTCCCACTGCATGTGCAATATCTGGTCATGTCCAAACCATTGCATACATCAAGCTGCCAACTGCTGATGAATAAGGGACCCTAGACATGTATTCTATCTCCTCCTGTGTCTTGGGACACATTTCCTTAGTTAATTTGAAATGGCTAGACAAAGGTGTACTAACTGGTTTTTCATTCTGCATTCTAAACATGTCCAACACCTTCTCTGTGTACTCACCCTAAGACAATGTCAATTTTTTATTTTTCCTGTCTCTTGTTATTCTCATGCCAAGGATTTTCTTTGCAGCACCCAAATCCTTCATCACAAATGAATTCGCTAATTTCTTCTTGAGCATATTTATATCCTAAATATTAGACCCTGCAACAAGCATGTCATCTACATACAATAGCAAGATAATATAGCTTCCATTTTCTAGCCTTTTAAAATAAACACAGTGATCAGAATGACATCTACTATAACCCTGTTTTGTCATAAACCTGTCAAACTTCAAATACCACTTCCTTGGAGATTTCTTTAGGCCATGCAAACTCTTCTTCAACCTGCATACCAAATTCGCCTTCCCTTTGACCTCATACCCCTGTGGTTTATGCATATAAATCTCTTCCTCCAAATCCCCATGGAGAAAAGTTGTTTTTACGTCTAACTGTTCAAGATGCAAATCTTATACTACCACAAGACTTAAAATAGTCCTAATTGAAGTCATTTTAACAAGAAGAGAAACTATTTCATCAAAATCTATACATTTCTTTTGTGCAAACCCCTTTACAACAAGTCTAGCCTTGTACTGCTTTTCTCCTCCATCTTCTTCCTTCAACTTGTAAACCCATTTATTCTGTAATGCTCTTTTTCCTGCAGGCAACTGAACCAAGTCCCAAGTCTGGTTATTTTCCAAGGAATCCATTTCCTCTTTCATGCCTTGCTCCCACTTCTTTTTGGTGTCTACTTGCATTGCCTCTTCATAAAATTTTGGCTCACTAGAATCAATGAACAATAAATAATACAATGAAGGAGAGTATCGTTCAGGGGGTATACTTAACCTGGTAGATCTTCTAACAACAATTGCAGGGGTTGGAGGTACCTTCTGCTCTTGTTTTTGTACATTTTGATTTTCAGGTTCCTTTCGAATTTGTTTTTCAGTGATCTCATCAAGTACTGTGTATTCTTGTTTTTCTTCTTCCTATTTCTTTCCCTGCAACTAATCTTTGTACATGACCTTCTCATTGAATATGACATCTCTACTCCTAATAATTTTTTTATTTTCATAATCCCATAAGAGATAACCAAAATCATTAACATCATATCCAATAAAGATACACTTCTTGGATTTAGACTCAAGCTTTGTTCTATTTTCTTTATCAATATGGACAAATGCTTCACAACCGAAAGTTTTCAAAAAAGAATAGTTTACCTTTTTTCCTATCCATGAGGTCCTTTGTTTATTAAGTAAACAAAAATATCTACACCATCTTCCTAGAACTGTAAGGGCAAACTGACATGCAATCTCATACTCCTTGCATGCTTCATGATTGTCTTGCTCATCCTTTCTGACACACCATTTTCTTGTGGTGTTCTTGGAACTGTCTTCTCTCTATGAATCCCATGGTATGAACAGTAATCATCAAAATCCTTGCTACAATATTCACCTCCATTATTTGATATGAGACACTTAAAAAATTTTCCTATCTCATTCTCAATTAAAGCTTTCCATTTCTTAAAAGTATCAAAAACATCAGATTTTTGTCGAATGCAATAAACCAAAGTTTTTTTAGTTGCCTCATCAATAAAAGTAACATAATAACGAGAGCCACCAAGAGATGATACCTGAGTTGATCTCCATACATCTGTATGCATAAGCTCTAACCTTTCATTCTTCTTTTCTTTTTCAACTCTGCGAAATCTGACTCTCTTTTGTTTTCCATAAATACAATGCTCACATAAGTCCAAATCAATTTGTTTAAGATATGGCAACAAATTTCTTTTGTGAAGTATCTTCATACCCTTCTCACTCATGTGTCCTAGCCTATGATGCCACAGTGTTGTATCCACTCCTATAGAAGCTAAAGATATAGAAGAGTCAGTATTACCAGTACATACATACAATGTACCTACCTTCTCTCCTTTTTCTATCACCAATGATCCTTTGATGACCTTCCATGTCTTATCTGTAAATATGGATATACAACCTTCACTTTCCAACTGTTCTGTTGAAGTTATATTTTTCCTTAAATATGGAACATGTCTTACCTCTTTCAACAACCATTGGTTTCCATTACGTTGATTTATTTTTACCTTTCCCATTCCAACAATTTTGCATGGTGCATCATCACCCAAATGAACCTGTCCAAAATCACGTTGAACATAATCTAGAAAATGTTTCCTATGGGGTGTGGCATGAAATGAAGCCTCTGAATCTACTACCCAAGACTCAGAAATATTATCTACAGAAAGAATCAAAGCATCTTGTAACACATCACTTATTACATTTGCTTCCTGATTTCTCTCCTATTGTCCATCTCTTTGTTTCTTTGGAGCTCTGTAGTCTTTCTTTAGATGTCCTTTCTTCCCACAATTCTAGCACTCTATCTTTCCAAGTATGGATTTGGATCTTCCCTTCCTATAATTCCCATGGTTCCCTGAGCCCTTTCCTCTATTCTTTTGTCTTCCCCTATTCTCCATGTTCAATGCATTACCTGATGTCTCACCTGTGTTTTTCCATCTCATTTCCTCACTAAGGATAACAGCAACAACATCACTAAATTTTAAAGTATTTGAACCAGAGACAGATTTATTTACAGCGATGACCAAGCCATTCCATATTTTTGGCAATGAGAACAAGATTAGAAGAGACCTAACCTCATCATCAAAGTCCACTTTTATGGAACTTAGTTGATTGGTAACCATATTAAATTCATTTAAATGATCTGCAACAGACCCACCTTCTGACATCTTCAAAATAATCTCTTCATTAGAAATATCTCATTGGACACTGAGGGTTTTTCATACAGTTTAGCCAACACATCCATAAGATCCTTCGTTGTCTTTTCTTTCGAAATATTGAAATCCACCGACGTTTCCAAGCTCAGTCGTATCGTTCCTAGAGCCTTTCTGTCAAGAATATCCCATTCTTCGTCCTTCATGGCCGTCGAATTCTTTGCTACTGTTCCCAATGGTAGGAATAGATCCTTCTGATATAAAAAATCTTCCATATGCATCTTCCATAACTAGTAGTTTTGACCGTTAAATTTCTCGACCCTAAACTTTCCATCTTCCGACATTGCTCCCACTTGAACCAGGAACCTTCTTTTTCTATGAGTTACCTTTCACTCTGATACTAGTTGTTAGAAAAATAGGACCATTGAGAAATAAAATAAAACAAATGCAGAAACAAAACACAGAAGATACACAATACAAGAGAGACACAGATTTACGTGGTTCACCCAGTGTGGGCTACATCCACCAGAGAAATTGCTGGGTCCTTCCTTTATTATTATCCAACAAATGAAGGGATACAATATACAACAAAACCTGTTGTAACTTCCTTTTCTTTATCTCACAATATCCTCTCTCAGAATACAATACTCTCCATCATACATAGCCGCAATACATTTCCCTCATAAAAGAGGGTCTCCTTCTAGGGAAAAAAACCCTAACATAATTTCTACTGTTAGATCTGCGACCTTATAATGAACGGTCCATATTTACAATGAAATTACAATATACTTTTACAAGGCAATTTTCCCTTTAGGGGCTTCGCTCGCGAACCCCCCAGCTGGGGGGAATAGCCCCCCAGGACCCCGCAGAGGGTGTACCCCCCCTTTGCACTCCCCTGCGTGGAAGAGTGTACATACTTTTTGGGGTGTAAAGTCTTCATGGGGTATAAACACGACTCAAAAACATAAGACCTCTAAGTCAGGAAGATAATTAGGCTCCACAACCAACACTTGTTTACCTCAGACACGTAGATATTTAATATTCTCAAGTATTATTAAAATGAGAGAGACTTGCCTCTTATTTATACTCTCCAAGTAGCTTCCTTAAAAACAACTTCTAGGTAACTTGGCCCCACTTTCCTTATTTTAGGGTTAACCCACTTCTAATTTCTCCATTAAATATATTATTTAAACAATTTTTTTTTTATTCACATTGAATTATAGTACACTCATCACTTGACTTTATTATTTACCTTTTAAAATCCCTTAAACCACTTTGACTACATTGACCTTTTAGGGCTTCTAGATGACATGTGAGGGTCCTCCAACTTCCTATGGCCATAAATATCAAACCGTGAGGAGTTATGTGGCATTCCACATACCACCAGAAATGGCGTGACATGTGCTATTCATATATAATAGTATTGTCCGAAAATATATCATAATTCATACTGTTACCCATCAAACAAAATTGGGTCCATTACCCAAATCTGGGGTCTCCAACTTCTCATGGCCATAACTCTCTAATCGTCAGGAGTTATGTGATGTTCTACATACCATTGGAAATGGCATGAAAAGCACTATAAATATAGGATAGTTTCACCAACAATTTCCTTGATCTTCATCTCGTTATTCCACATACAAGCATGGGTCCTTCAACCATTCTTCTAGGATAACTTAATCCATAGAGCATCTTCCCATGAGGGCTTTCACCATAAGGGGACCACTTTGGAGTTCATCCATTTGTGCACCTTATCAATCATGATAAGAAAATAATGAGAGCATGGGTCCTCCAACCATTCGTCTAGGATAACTCAATCTGCAAAGCGTCTTCCCATGAGGGCTTTCACCATAAGGGGACCACTTTGGAGTTCATCCATTTGTGCACCTTATCAATCATGATAAGACAATAATGAGCCATCTATACATTTTTCCAACAATGCATCATATACCAATGAAACCACATCAATCCATCTTCAT
>ML798312.1:0-19540 GCA_009831015.1 Picea engelmannii | reverse complement strand
CCATCTTCATCTATGCATTCTCATCAAGGAAAATACATATTATATTACATCAATCATCAATCAATCAATCCTTTGACATCAATCAATCACTTGACATCAATCAATCAAACCATTGGCATCAATGACAACATGATCCAACAACTAGTGCCAAAAACCCTCATTTTCCTCCAATATTCAAGTGATGATTCTAGAGTGCTCCGTGGATGATTTATTGAGCAGTTTCTGTGGGGTAGGTTCTTTTCCTCCCCTTTCTCCTTCTATAGAATTTTTTTTCAGTTTTAATGGTTAAATTTTGAGTTTATGGGTGAATTTCCAAGGGTTAGAGTGCCTCCATATCATCACAAGCTCTCCATATTGGGAATTGCAATGATCTAGGATCATCACAGGGGGTTCAATGCTAGGGTACGACAATGCCACATTGTGGTAAACTTGGCCCCTGCAACGATCACAACTCAAAAAATAAAAACAGAGAAAGAACTAGGAAAACCCCCAATTTTGGATTTTTTATGAACTAATTCATCTTTAATTGTTGTTTGGAATATTTTTCATAGTTCATCATGCTCGAATGGAAGGAAAGAAAGATGAAGAGAAATATTACATTGTCGGGAATAATCTCACCACCTTCATGGCACTCCAGGAGCAGGGATGATTTTAAGGATGGAAATTTATATTAAAATGTAGAAACATGGGCTAATCTTACTAGTCCTTAATATGAAAAATGTAAAATGTTTGGCGATAGTTTTGTAAAAATATTCTAATTTTTAAGGATTTTATATACTTTCTATAACTTTCTGGCGATTTTTAAGGTAAAATAATTTTATTCTATGGAATTTGGGCAAATTGTTTTTAGAAAAAATGTAAATTCACGAATCTTTTTTTGGGAAAAACCATGGAAAATTAGCCCATTTGCAAAATTTATCCCCTAAAATCATCTATGTTCGGGAGTGCATATTGGAGCACTTAGTCTGAATGTGGGACATAAAAGAACAAGCATTTCATGTTGGGGTTCATACACTGACTCTAGATATTGATGACATCTATTTTTTGACTAGATTATCTCATCGTGGGTCTCAGGTGTCACTATTGGGAAGAAGAGGAGGTGAACCTATGGATTATTATGTATCACATCACTGCGCATCTGGTATAGAGAAGCATAGTGGCAAGGTTTCCATAATAGATGTTCAGGATTTATCATTGAGGACCATTCTATATACTATCACTTGTGTGCCAAGGAGTGCAGCTCCACATATGGATTTGAAAAGCCATTTCCAGTATGATATCAAATGCATGGAGCCCCGAGTCTTAAACTAGTGTGAGGGCCTCCTAAAAAATATGAAGAAAAAATTAATGAAGTGAAGGACCGATCGATTGAAACAATTCAGATATGGATTGATTTTGGTATCATTTTTCCTAGAGAGGGTCCGATTTTTGCACCTACTACATGTGGATTGGGGTTTATCCGCTCCACATGATCCTCAGATGAAGAGGTGGGTAGACATGATGGCACGCCATGGTGATGTACCAACTATTAGATATGTTCATGTATTCTTCCAGTGGCTGAGAGATCAACACATCATGATCGAGGATTATGCATATGCCGGGACAAAATTTCATGGTGATCCCAACTTGGCACTACCTGAGGGTTCACAATGGGGAGATATAGGTAAAAATGATTTTTCATTATATGTTGTTTTTGGTATTTTAATTAAAAAAAATTTATGTTATGTATCCGATACTAATCAAGATCTCTCAAAATGCAGATGTGGCACCTTTCAGGCCTCCAGTATCATCTCCTATCCAGATCCATGGAGAGATATGCACAGTGGCATGTCAAGGAGTAGCAGTTGATGATATTAAGGAGATAGAACACAACCTTGAGGGGTTGACTATGGATATCCCTAATATCACTATGGATGAGTTACCGCGATGCTACCAATGCCATATTGTTGGTGTTTCACCATTCGTTGGTCGACTACTCTATCGTGTAGCACGAGAAGTGGTTTGTTATCATGATGCATATACATTATGCATATGTATATGAAGCCATGTGCTTCAACATTTTGGTCTTAGAACACACTTTTTCGTAACTTTTTGATGTTATAATACAAAACTTATACTAACTTACTTGTCTTTACATGTGTCTTTGGATTTATGAATGGCACAAATGTCTATCTAAAACATAATTAGCTAATGCATATGTTTATGTGTTTAGATATCTAGGAATGTTTTGATATTCAATGCAGTCAAAATTTATTTCAAAGAGGTGAATTCTCAAGTCTACCAGTAATAGTGTAGGACTTCAGATGGAATAAATGTTTCTTAATTGCAACACCACTAGTTGAGAATCAAGACGTACAATTATATGATGAATGCCAAATGAAATGGCATCAGTTAATAATTAAATAATTGCATTGTATTCCACAATATTATTAGTTAAACGACCAAGGAAAATATCGTGTAAAATAATCAAATCATCCGTAGGTGCATAGATCTCCCATGCAATAGATGCTAGATTTTGATTACTACGACTGGAACCATCAAGAAATCCAATATAGGGTAGCGATAACGCTGACATCTAGAAGCCAAGCACAAGGAAAGGTAAGAATCTTGAGGGCAGAAAAATAAACGACAAAAAGCACACTAGAGTATGATACATTAAAGTACAAAACACTCATGCAAAAAATTTTTAAGCATAGTAATTATTTAGGTAAAGCCCATTTCTGGGCTCACCCAAAGGAATTCCATCACAATCAACCAGATCGTAAGCCTCTTTATCCAACGCTCATTTAGTGATAAAAGGGCCACGCCACATGGGATTGAATTTCCCTGCCCACAAAAAATCACGATCTTGGTTTAACATGTTTGCGTATTGAGCCTTGAAGTGTTTCTTTTGGGTTTCTATTACTAACATAGAATCATAATGAGTCTCATCTAATTGCATTAAATACAAGAGACATTCTTCTTTGGCTATGGTGTTGGGGATAATTTCGACAACTAGTTTCAGAGATGGGATTTCACATTCAATCAGAAAAATGAATTCGATACCATACAATAACTGGAAAGGCGTGAAACCCATAGAAGATTTAATTGACATCTGATAGGTCCATAATGTTGAAAAAATCATTGTGTTCCAGCTTGACCTGTAAATCCCTATCATCCATCGAAGCATGGTAGTTAAAATTTTGTTGATTGCTTCAACTTGGCCATTGTCTTGTGGATAATAAGGGTTTTAGTTTTCATGCCATAAACCCAAATTATTGGTAAGCTCAGACATCATAAAATTGCGAAAATGGGTGCCATGGTCGGTGACGATGGATTTAGGGACACCAAACCTAGTGATGATATGATTTAATATGAACAATATTGCAAGTTTCTCAGTGTTATCAAATCTAGGCATCGCCTCTACCCATTTAGTGAAATAATCCATAGCTACAATGATGTATCCATTCCCCTCGACTGAGTGAGGATTACATGTCATGAAGTCAATGCCCCATTTAGTAAATGGACCAATGGAAACCACTAGATAGAGAGGAGCTGGATGAGATTGAATCTTATTATTATAGGTTTGACAAGCATGGAATTTCTGAATTGCGAGAATGCAATCCTTGAAAAGGGAAGGCCAAAAGTAACCAAATCATAGGATTTTTTGGGTAGTGTCATACCTAGACATATGACCGCTGCATGCTCCATAATGACAGTCATTTAGTGCTTTCTCAGCTTCATCATATGTCATACATCGTTGAAACATGGAGTCAATACCATGACAGTAAAGGGTATCACCAAGAATAATATATTGATGGGCTTGATACCTAGTACGACGATGATCTACACGAGATATATTGGGCCAAAAAAATTGGGTTTGGAGGTAAATGATAATGTATCCATACCAAATATCGTTTGAACTTATCAGAAAGAGAGATTCATCAAGAAAATAATCTTTTGCCACATTTTCCGTATCAATGGTGGGAAGGTCACATATCAACTTAGCAAAAACCAAAGATTTCTTTGACTTTGCTCTTTCAAACTCCAAATCAAACTCCTGGAGAATCACTATCCATTTGGATTATTTTCCTCCTAGAATTTTTTGTGTATTAATGTGTTGCATAGGATTGCAATAAAAAATATTCGTGGTTTTGTGCAATAGGATATAGTGACAAAAACATTAGGCAACTTGAACAACTTCCAAGACCAATTTCTCCACATGCATGTATTTGATTTCGGTGGTCGTAAGACTCTAAATTAAATATTAAATGATATTTTTATCATGTGAATCATCCTCTTGGACTAGAACCATGGCTATGGTATGATCCAAATCAGCAAGATATAAGAAATAATCTCGACTATAATCGAGGGAAATAAGTCTAGTGGTGTGCAGTTTAATGCAAGGTTCAACTATTCAATGGCTTTGTTTGTAGTGTCATCCCATACAAAATCATGAACCTTCTTAAGAAGCCGAGTGAAACCTTTCGTTAGTTCAGAATAATTGGGAATGAATCGTTGTAGAAAGTTTTCATTCCCTTGCAAACTTTGGAATTGTCGTAAGGTAGAAGAAGGAGGAAAATTGATAATATCTTCAACATTCAAAGGATCCACCCTGATCCCATAGAGGGAAACAATAAAGCCTATAAGTTTTCCAGAATCCACAGAAAAACACATTTATGTGGATTCAATCGTATGTGGTAATATCGACATCAGAGGAAAATGGCTCCTAAGTGTGTCGGGTGATCTTGATGATGCATGGAATGCATCCATAAATCATCTAGGTAAGGTTGTAAAATATGCTTAATATCATGAAAGGAATAAGACATAACACATTGAAAAGTAGTACCAACATTCTTGATACTGAAAGGGAGTTTACGGTATGCGAAGGTACCCCAAGGGAAAATAAAAGTGGTCTTATGTTGATCTGTCGGTAAAATATTGATTTGATTATAGCTGAAAAATCCATCCATCAGAGAGAAGATTTCACTCCTGGCATAATCGTCAACAATTTGGTCAACGAAAGGGGTTGGATACTTATATTTAGGACAAGCCTTGTTAATATCCCTATAATCAACACAAAAACGGATCGTACATTATTTCTTCATGACTGAAACAATATTAGACACCCAATCAGTCGACGCTATAGGGTAGACAAAACCAACTTTAAGACGTTTTTCAACTTGGAGTTTGATTGCAACAGATTTTCATGGATGAATTGAGAAAATTCATTTTCGAATGGGTTTAGCATTAGGGTATGCCTTAATTTCATGTACAATTTGGATCAATTCTATGCATCTCTTCATAACTCCATGCAAAAACATCATGAAGTTCTTGGAAAAGGGCCTTGTAAGTTCAGATCTCATCGGGATAACATGAGGAGCCTGTGTGAACATTTTCCATTATGCCAAGATTAATTGAAATATCTAGAGGGATGGTGGGTGACATATTTCCCAAGTTTCCTTCATACAAAACATCGCGTGTTGGTTTGGAAACTGGGGGAATATTAATAATGCTGGATGGATTCAAAATCCATTGATAACTCTTGATAGTATCAGGTTCAAGGAAGAGGATGGAACAATGATATCTATCATCCCAAGGTGTTTCTTCCAGAGACATAATTTCCATGATCATTTCATCAGTTGTAAATATTGTGTGAAATGGATCAGAAGTCATATCAAAGAGAGAATGAGGAGAAGGATATGTCGATTGAATAGCTTGATAGGCCAATCCCATTGGACTTAAAGGCATTTGGTCACCATAACGAAGACATTATTTCGAGCTAAGTACTATCCAAGGGTCATATGATTCATGGATTTCAACTACACGGGTCAAAATCATGTTAATATAAGCGACAAAAGGAGGAGGAACATCGGGTGGTCGAATGGGGAAAGTACCCATTAACAATGAATCCTTTAAAATACTCATACCGACATTCTCATAACCAGGAGGTGTTTTTTCTTTGAATGGAATGCTACTAGTGTGTGAATCAGATATAAAAAAGGTAAGATAATCTACCATAAAAACTTTACCTTAGTGAGGGAAACATACACATGGAAAAGGGTAGAAACTACTTCTTGCATAACATCAATCCAACTACGACCAAGTAAAAGGTTGTAATCGAGAGGTGCATCAAACACCTCAACCTCAATAGTAATTGTTTTTCCTTTTAACACAATGAATAACACAGGAAGAACACCATAATATTTAAACCATATACCATTAAAAGATTTTAACATGTTGTGTGACTCGATAAGGGCAAGACAACCAATGAATTTCCAACAAGTGATGGACATAATGCAAGTCGAAGTTCCTTCCTCAACAACTGTTCGACAAATATTCTTATTTTCCACAATTACTTGTATTTGGAAAGCTAATTGATGAGGGAGTCTTGTAATGTGATATTTCAAGTCAAACATTATCAAATTTGTATTAGTAGGATCAATTCCCCCAATAGCCTTTAACAATTCCTTCCGTTGAGTAGGACAACTTTGAAGGACTTCGAGAGCCAACATCGCAGAAGATTCATGTGCAACATCTTCTATAATATTTTAGTTTTGAGCGGCACATGGATGTGGCTTAAATGACAAGTTATGAATGAGGCCCTTAGGAGACAGAAGAATAACTGTATCAGGACTAGGTTTTTCAATATGAAGAGGACCATTGGGAGGTGGAGTCAATGGAAGAAGTTGAGCCAATGGAGGAGGTTGATCATTAAGTTTTTCTTTATAAGGAGAATAATATTTGGTTCGAGTAGCGACTGCAACTTCGTTTTTCTTGGAGTCACCAATACACATCAGTACATAAGAGGTGGTAGAGGGAGAGGGTTGGTCATGAATAACCAATTGGGTCTGGTTTTGAGAAGGAAAAGGTTGTGACAAAATGATAGGTGTAGGGGGATTCACTGTTCCTTGGAGGAACCTAGTAACTTCTGCATGTCTCGGACAATATTTCGTGTAATGGTCCTCACCACAAATAAGACAAGTATAACGAGGTTTTTGATTTTCTTTATCATCAACAAGTTGAGTTTTGGGTTTAGTCGATTGATGATTATTAGTTTTGTCCTCTTTATTCTTACCCCTCCCTTTCTTTTTATTTTGATATTTACTAGTTGGCGTAGAATGAACCATATTGACCTAGTAGGTTTTACTGGGAGAGGGAACATGAGGAGTAGCATTTTTTACATTAGAAGTAGTAGATTTGGGATTGGAATGATTGACTTGTTTTGAATGAGTCCCGGTATGAAAAGTGTCAATCACACCATCAACAACATGAGAAGCTACTAGAGGCGTTGGGGTTGGATTTGTAAATGGGTGAGGAGAATCAAGGATCAAGTCATATAACGTGCCCATTTAAGAATAAATGAGATCCAAGTATTAAGCATGACTAATTTCATGTTCTTCAGTGATGATACCTCCCATGGAAACATCATGGGCTATAGGACCGATGAGTGATTTGGTAAACCACTCAACCAATAATTGATCAGGAAGGGGAATGTTTATTAATCATCGCCTCCTCCTCCACTCATGAATATGATATGAGATGTGAGTAGAAGAAGAATATTAAAATGAACTTAAGATTTTGGTTCCTGTCTCATATTGTATCTGTAATTGGTAATGTTTCAAGAAATCCATAGCTAAGGTGTTGAAATCATTGAATAATCCTCTTGGAAATTCGATGTACCATTTGGCAGTTGAACCCGTAAGAGTGTGTTGGAAATGATGTAATCGTATGGAGTCATCCATCAAGGATTTGGATGAACACCAAAGATGAAATGTCATGGAGTGATTTTTTGGGTCTTCTCCCAATCGACCGTCAAAATTAGAATGTTTGATGGTAATTTGGCAGGTATAATTGACCAATAAGGAGAATGCAAGATGGGATCACTCAAAATCCTAGATAAATTTGGTAAATCCAAAGTAGCTAGAAATGTCAATTGTCTGTTTACCCGAGGAAACTAGTAATTTTGGGGAGGCAATCTCGTAGGTATACCAATAGGACCATAAGAAGTTTGTAAATAGTTAGAGGGTCCTATCAAATTAGGTTGTGGAGGATTTTGAGTCAAGTAGCCAACCTTTTTTGGTTGATTTGTCATGCCACCTTGGAAAGGAGCATTAGATTGAAAGGATTGACCCCAGGTAGGATTTACAGTGCCTGGATAAGGCTACCCAGGATTAGAGGGTACAAAAGAATTGAATTAAGGGTTTGCCCCCCCAGGAAGTTGTTGATTACCTTGGAAAGGAAAATTCCAAGGTTGCATTTTTAATCTAGATGTATACCAGCGATGATTTTAAGGATGGAAGTTTATTTTAAAATGTAGAAACCTTGGCGAATCTTACTAATCCTTCATATGTCAACTATAAATTTTTGGTGATATTTTTGTAAAAATATTCAAATTTCTAAGTATTTTATATAGCTTTTATAAAATTTGGGCGATTTTTAAGGTAAAATAATTTTATCCTATAGAATTTGGGCGAATCACTTTTAAAATAGAGAATCTGATTTTTGGAAAAGCCATGGAAAATTAGCCCATGAGAGAAATTTAGCCCCTAAAATCATCCATGATGTATACTTCCCGTAAACTGGATTATGACCCTGAATTTGAGGTTGACCTCCAACACGAAGTTGAAAACTATAAGTAACAGAATGACTTGTGCCTCCAAGATGATTAGAGCTACTTGGGCCAAGACGATTACATTCTCCAGATGGTGGAGGAATACTAGGCCTTCTAGATAGAGCCTGGGTAGGAGTAGGAACAAAACCGCGAGCAACATTATACCTAGGTGGAACAAAATGACTAGGTCCTCTGGATGGACCCTGTGCAGGATTAGCAATAGAACTATGAAAAGCATCATGGATTTGATATAAGCGGAAGAGGCATTCCAATAGAAGCTTGATTTTTTACCGAACTTCTGGCAGAAATAGGTGTAACTTATGGGACCGTGGTAGAGATAGTGAGCTAGAGAGGAAGAATTGTATGTGTACCAACCAACAATGGGTCTGGAACCGTAACAACATTACTTGTTGTGCCAGTAAAATGATCCATAGGTTATTTTATAATCAATAGAAGTAACGGGTATGTGTGATGATGTAGGTTGGTTTGGACTCATACCTATTTTATCAAAAATATCATGTCCTGAGGAAGTCCTCCAAAAAGAATGGATTGGTACCGAACTAGGATTAAAAATTCCAGAAGTGTGACCCAAAGTTTAAAAGATTCACTGTGAAATGGTGGATCATCTACACCGGACTATACGAAAGGTCTCGAAGGTATTCTAGTATAGTCTTCAACAACAACGTCTCTCAAAGAGTTTATTCAGATTAAAATTAGTCTTGTATAACATTTAATAACAAATTTACAGGGAATGATGATTCGACCAATGGAGTAGATCTCTCAATCTCAAAGGATACGTTGTTATTGATTGTTCCTTTAGGAGAAGAACCCTTTGGTGAAATAGGAAGAAAGGGGGCATATTCTTCCAGTTCTTCAGGAGACAATCCCTGCATCCTATGTGAACAACAAGGGATGATGTTGGATGCACCCAAAAAAGAATAAAAGAGATCTATGGCCAACTAGAGAAACAAACAACACTTCACTAATAAAATCTAGATATCAAGAAGACAAACAAAACATTTTATTTTGAAATCACTAGTTGGTGATGAAATCCAATGTCGCAAGATAAATACAAGAAGGGGTTGGGATAAAGCAGGTGGAAAAGTTACGTTGACGGCTTGCTTAACAGACTTACTCCCTGGTGCAAGATCCCACACATAATCATGGGTATACCCTCCAAGGAGCTCGAGTGATTTTAGCCAACATTGATTCCAGGTACTGTGAAGACTTGCCCCTCCACAGTCACTTCATGTGAACACCCTAAATAAATAGGCTACTAAGGTTACCAATTACAAAAATGATGCTTGGGGAAGCAATCGACAGTTCGATATATGCACAAGAGCAAGGTATCTAATCCTGAAATCGCCTCAAGAAAGTCAACACATGATTTTCTTCTCAAGTGACCCCCAATAATACGCGTATTCACTACACTAAGACCAACAAAGCATGATGATTAACTATGCCAGTCTTAATGCGTGTCATGATTGACCCTTTTTTTATAAGGCCTTCCCAAGACAAAATGTAGCAAGTGGATTTAACTCTCCCTATCACAAGATACTTATTGTGTTTTGATGCTTTGGAGAGTATTCCTCACAACCTATTCCAAATCTCTATCCCTAGCTAATGTTGGTGTATAATAATTCTAGAAAATAAGGGTTACTAGGTAGATTTTAAAATTACACTGAATTTTAATGGTTGTTGTTTAACTAAAAAAGGAAGCAGAGATGAAATTGATGAAGTGTTTGACCTTGACTCAACAATATGCAAAGAGATATGAGATGCAATATTTTTGTTCAATGAACTCTAATTACATAAGAGAAAAGGTTTTCTTTTTCCATAATACAACAAGTTTCAAAACACAATTCCTTCAGTCTTTGAACAATCTTGAGGCTAAAAAATCAAGGATATCAAATTTTCCAATTTTCTCTTTTTAAACAAACACTTGAATGCAAGAAATTTCTTGTAAACACTACAAATTCCAATTATTTTTCTTTGCAAATAAAAAGTAGAGATATGAACTAAGGAAAAAGAAAATTTGTTTAAGAAAATGAATGCACTCACAACACAATTCCCCAAACTTAATTCATAATGCAACCAAAAATATAAAAACAAGAAAACTCATTTGTATAATGAAATCAAAAATCATTTTCTAATCAACAACAATCCAAAACTCACAAAAAATCATTAACAACTTATCTGATAAGCACTCAAGGATGAAGCGTAGAGATTATACCCTTGCAACAATAAGTCAAAGGTAGAATCGTGAAGCTTAGGAAAAAGACTCTCAACACTTGAGAAATGATAAAATTCAGTTTAAAAATTGCAAACCAAGCTCTAAATAATCACCCAACGGGACCAAAAAATTTATCCCATGAAATGATCAAAAATCTAGGCAAAGAGGAGAAATTGACTGTCACTAAAAAATTTCTTCATGAATCATGGCAGTCGCAAAAAGGACAGAGTGTGATGATAAAGGATTGTTGCAGGAAGTGATAAATACATAGTGCAACATCATTTCCCTTGATTTCACAGAAGAGTGCGACGATGACTGAAAATGAAGAAATAATGACTGGAGGATAGGATTTCCAAATGAAATTTCAAGACCAGGGAGTCCACATGGGTCACCCAATGACTCGGAGAATGAAAAATCAACCAAAATCAGGCAAGCCAAAATAAAAAAGGAAGCAAAGACCAAAAGAGGACGTTCCATAGTATGGTTGCCAATTTTGTTATCGGACAAATCGATAATTGTTGACAAATTAATCTCCCTAAATTCAACAAGAAATTAGAACAATGAGGATTCATATTTCAGAATCAACAATCGTCATAAGAAAACAAGAATTGGGAAGAAGAATGATTCATAAGAGTAACTCCTTTCAGAAGATCTTCAACTCCCAGGTATCAAACTATTTTTTTTTTGTTTATGTTATGCATGTAATAATTTTGGACATAAAGATGTAAATTCAAAAGAAAATAGCAGAAAAAAAAAACAACTTTGAAATTCGTACACAAAATGGTTATCCAAGAAGGCCTAGTGAGACACGGAGAAGAAGCTACAATAGGGTTGGATTCTTGAGCACTGAAGGGGAATACTACAAGTGAAACAAATTTGGATATATGGCCAAAGATTGTAGAATGCCAGTCCTTCCTAAAGAATCACAATAGATTAACAACAGTCACAGACAAGAACCTCAACAAAGAATATGGATAAGAAAACAAAATCAGTATAACAATGAAGAATGCACAATCTCTCTACAAGCTAAACACAAGAAACATGGTTGGTATGCTGAGAGTGGTTCCTCAAATTACATGAAAGGTGAATAGGATAGGTTTCTAACACTGAGAAAGAAAATAGGTTGATCAATCTCCTTTGGAAACGACAACTCAAATAGAATCATTGGAAATGGCACAATCAGAATTGGAAACAAGAATATCAAGGCATAAAATGTTTTACTAGTAGAAGATATGAAACATAATATTCTAAGTGTCAGTCAAATGTGTGACCAAGGTCAAAAACTTGTGCTCGATTCACAGAACTAAGAAATAAGAAAAGTAGGTTCAGGCCAATTGGTTGCAACAATTGTAAGATCTTCAAGCAACATATATGTTTTAAGTGAAATTGGAAATGAAAAGTGTTTTCTAGGAAAGGAAGATAAAGTTTGGCTATGGCACGAAATAATGGATCACATAAATTTGGACAACCTCGTCAAGGTCATAAAAAAGTAAGAAGTAAGAGAAATGCCATAGATCACAAAGCCAACAAACACATTATGCAAGCATTGTCAACAATGAAAGAAAACAAAGACCAGGTTCAAATCAAAAGAATACTCCACAACAAGACCATTGGAAATTGTGCATATTGATCTAGTTGGACCAACTAGAACAAAGGGATTAAAAGGTGAGTAATAATTTTTGTTATTGGTTGATTATTATATAAGGATGATTGTAGTTTGTTTTATCATGAATAAATCAAAAGCATTTGAAAACTTCAAGGTATACAAGGAAATGGCTGAAAATGAAATGAATTCAAAAATAAAATGTTTGATATCGGAAAATGGAAGAGAGTTTACTTCAAAGGAACTTATCGATTTTTGTATCAAGCATGGAATAAAAAGACAATTCTTCATTGCTAGGACACCTCAACATAATGGAGTTTTTGAAAGAAAGAACATGATAGTACAAGAAATGGCTCGAACAATGTTATTGGATTCTAAGTTGACATATTTTTTTTGGACACATGCAGTGAATACAATAGTTCACATTCAAAACCAGGTAATGCTTCGAAACAATAATGACAAAACTCCATAGGAGCTATGGAAAGTAAGACAAGAAAATGTAAAGAACTTCATATTTTTTGGAATTAAATGCTACATCAAAAGAGAAGATCGCAGAATGGGAAAGTTTGATTCTCTTGTGGACAAAGGAATACTTGTTTTTCACTCAAGTACAAGGAAACCATACAAATGTTACAATCTAATGCTCAACAAAGTTGTGGAAAGCATCAATGCAACAATTGATGACATAGGTTGACGGAAATTAAAGGAAGAAGAAAAGGAGTCATTGGAACAGGTTTATGAAAAAGAATAAAAGGATGAAGAAGAAACATAAGGGGAAGATGAATAAGATCATATAGAAGTAGAAGAGAAAGAACAAAAAGTACCTCCAAAGATACCTAGCAAACAAATACAGAAGAATCATCCTTTAGATCATATTATCGGGAACAAAGATGTAGGAATTGAGACTAGAAGAAGACTTCATTCACTAGAACGACTACACCTAACACTCTTATCTTCAATTAAACCAAAACGTTTTGAAGAATCCAACAAGGATGAATTTTGGAAAAATTCCATGGATGAAGAGTTGGATCAAATAGAGAAGAATGACACTTGGGAATTGGTTCCAATACCAAGGTACAGGAATGTGATTGCCACAAAGTGGATCTTCAGAAATAAATTGAATGAATATGGGCATGCTACCAGGAACAAAGCTAGATTGGTATGTAAAGGATATGCACAGGTTGAAGGTATTGAATTTGAAGAGTTTTTCCCCAATTTACATAATGGAAGCAATCAGATTCATCCTAGCTTATGCATGCTCCAAGAATATTAAATTGTATTGGATGGACGTGAAATAAACCTTTCTAAATGGGGAACTTGGAGGAGAAGTATACATTGAGAAATGAGAAGGATTTATTTGTCATAGAATGAATATTATGTGTGCATGTTGAAGAAGGCCTTGTATGGTCTATAACAGCCCTCGAAGGCATGATATTCTAGAATAGATAGATATCTACAGTAGTAAGGGTCAAAAAAGGAAATGCAAACAACAACCTCTACATCAAGATAACCAAGATAACATTTTGTTAATTTAAGTTTACATTGATGATATTATTTTTGGAAGTGATGATGATAGGTTAAGACAAGAATTTTCAAAGGATATGCAGAATGAATTTGAAATGTCATTACTTGGAGAACTATCCTTATTTTTTAGTGTTCATTTATGTCAAAGAAACCAAGGAATTTTTATTTCTCAAACAATGCATATTAGAGAAATGATAAAGAGGTTCAGAATGGAATATTGCAAACTAGTCAATAATCCTATGAAAACCAGTTGCAAGTTAATTAAATATGATGATTCAAAGTCTACATATGAGAGGTAGTACATGTCAATGATTGGAAGGTTACTCTATGTGACAACAACCAGATCAGATGTAATGCAGAAAGTTGGATAGCTAGCACAATTTCAAGCAGCACCAAAGGAATCACATGTTCAAGCAGTAAAGAGGATATTCATATATCTCAAGGGTACAAAACAGTTTGGATTATGGTATCCAAAAGGAAAGGCTCTATCACTTATTGCTTACACATATGCAGATTGGTCAGGTTGCATTGATGACCAACGAAGCACAAGTGGAGCAAGTTCTACTTGGGTGAGTGTTTGGTATCTTGGCTAAGAAAGAAACAATCATCAATATCATTATGTACACTCGAAGAAAAGTATATTTCAGCAACAACATGTTGTAAACAGGTTCTATGGATGAAACAAACTCTGACAGATCTACAGGTTGAGTATGATGAGCCCATTTCAATATATTTTGACAATACAAGCGCCATCAGTATCTCAAAGAATACAATGATGCACTCCAAGAAGAATCACATTCCAATCAAGTATCAATTTCTACTAGAACATGTTGCAGAGAAGAACATCAGAGTTGAATATGTGGGAACAGAAGAATATGTTGAAAATCTATTTACAAAACCACTTCCAAGGGAAGCCTTTGATTATCTTCGCCAAAGAATTGGAGTAATTTCTACTCCAAAATTAATTTTTTTTAATTCTTATCTTATATTCCTTATATTTACATGAGGAAGCACCATAAAGAGGAGAGTTCAGTTTGGGGGAGCAGTTTCAGGAAGAGTTCATTCAGGGGGAGTAGCCCCAAGGATAGTTCAGTTAGGGGGAGTAGCCCCATATGGTAATTTCCCTTTGCCATTGATATCAAAGGGGGAGAAATTTATCAGATACAATATCAAGAGTTAGATTCTTGGAAAGAGAGAACATAGGCATGTTCACAGGGGGAGTGATGTTCACAAGGGGAGCATGAGCGATATGACTTTAGTGTTGCATCAGAGTGTTTCTGTCAATGCCAATGGAGGATATTGTTGATCAATTGGGTTGGTTTTCATTGATGCCAACCCTTGAAGCAAGTTCGGTAGCCCCAATAGTATGTTTAAGGGACTTAATATTTTTTGATGTATAATGGCATGAGCTTTAGTATATTTGTAGGTAGGACTATTCTATATGGATAATACATGTCATGCCATTTCCAGTGATATGTGGAACATCACATAACTCTTCACGGTTAGAGAGTTATGGCCTTGTGAAGTTGGAGAACCCTCATGAGTTATCTAGAAGGTCAAAGAAGTAAAATTATTCTAGAATCTCCTAGAAGAAGTTGACTACTAAAATGGATGAAACTAGGAGTTAATGATGGGTTAAGTTGTTGCAATAAGAAAATAATTAGAAATAAACTAGTTGCAACTAGAAGTGGAGAATTTACTATTTGTAGCAAAGTAGGTTAGAAGTTGGTTATCCCTAGAAAAAAGAAATTGGGTTAAGTTGGTTAGAAGGTAACCCCTTCAAGAACCTACATGGAATTATAAATAAGAGAGAAAGTCTCTCCTATTAGCATCTATTGAGCACATTAGAATATATATTATTGTGTAAAGTTTATTGTAGGTACTCATTGATCCATTTGAAGTTATGAAAGTCTGAGGTAGCATGAAGGGTTGATGGTGAAAGTTTCAGAATTGAAGAAAATAATGAAAAAACACTAGTTTTTGAGGAGTGTGTGGGCTGTAGTGGATAAGGGCACGTACACACGTGGATTGGAAGTATAACCGGGCCCATACACGTGGGAAACGTCATGAAAAATTGAGACAAGGAAGGTCTACAGTGATAAGGTACAACAAATCTATCTACAAGTTCAAAAGGTATGTCTTATCTCTACGAGTAGTTGGATTTTTTTTTCTAAATGAGAAATGGTTATAGGGGTTTGAGGATTTTCCCTAGAGAGGTTATTGGTTGTATGGCAGTTACTGTATAAGCCAGATCTATAGAAATACAATGTTGGTATATTTGATATCTATCATTGGTACATCTTGTTAGTGTTGAGGCACGTCTTGTATTTCTTGGCATATGGTTAAGGGTTTTTTTTTTACATGGTGGAGAGATCGTAGTTGTGAAGTTGTTGATGTAGTGTGAGGTTGTATATCAGTGAGGGTTTGATGTCTAGTCCATGTGAGGGTTATTACACTTATTCAGGATTATACACCCATGTATGGCATATTACTAGAGATATATAGATGCACTTGGTTAATGGATTTGTATGAGGATGTATGCATATGGAAAAATGGATTTGTATGAGGACGTATGCATATGGAACAACTACAGTTTGGACACAATGTCATGTTGCAGGTTGATGTGATAGAGGCAATAAAGGGTTGGATTTTTCTTTTCAGGAAGGTGAAACCCTTAGTTTTCAGAAGGCGTATGCAGGCTACAGTGTATAGAGGCATACGCAGGCTATAGTACATACAAGTCACATACATACACGAGCTGAATTCAGATAATTACAACAGTACAGTCATATCTCGATCATCATCATGTCTTTCACGAGATACGGAGAGTAATGTGTCGTCCGACACGAGGAAGTATGATGTGTTTCTCGGTTTTCGAGGGGAGGTAATAAAAACATTTGTAGATCACCTCTACACTTCGCTCGAGAACGCGGGCGTAAACGCGTTTCTGGACAGCAAGAAACTGGAGAAAGGCGACAAGATCAGTCCGACGATAAAGAATGCGATTGAGAAGAGTGCAATATGCATACCCATATTCTCCATGAACCATGCAAAATCCCACTAGTGTCTGGAGGAGGTGTACTACATGTGCAAGTCCGGTGGGCTCATAATACCTCTCTTTTATGATGTGTCCCCCACAGACGTACGGTATCTAGATAGAGGTGCCTTCGCCGAGGCTTTCTAGAAGAAGAAAGGGAGGTACACCAAGGCAAAAATTCATGAGTGGAAAAAGGCTCTTGATAAAGTTGCTTCCTTCTCCGGCTGCTCCGGGGATGACACCTTAGGGTATGTATAATCTTCCTGCTCTGCTTACTGTTCAAGGAATTGTTTTTTTTTATTTTTTTATGAAGTCCAAGTTTACTTTTGGGTTTTTTTCTCAGCTTTTAAAATTAAACGTTCGGATCAAGAGAGTTAGCCTATTTCTCCGAAGGAGTATACTAGCACAAGCCCAAGCTTCAGACTGCAAATAAAGACAAACATCAAGGTTGCCTATGCCTTCTTAGATCTGAGTTTAAATAGGTTTATGTTGACGTCCATATGCAAAGCACCCAATACATGATCACAGACCCACTCCTAGAGCACTTGTAAACTCTCGAGATCAACAAGTGATGTAACAAGTGATGTAGGATTGGATGTGAAACAAACACACAACTTTGAAAACATACACATGGGAAAGCAAATAAAGTTTCATGGAAAATTTTAGGCGCTAAATTTGTCCATGGGCTAATCTTTCATGTTTTTTCTGAAAAAAAATATTCTTTCCATTTTTTCTAAAAATTATTCACCCAAATTCTATATGATGAAATTATTTTACCTTAAAAATTGTCACAATTCCATATAAACTATATAAAATAATTAGAAATTTGAATATTTTTACAAAAATATCGCCAAACATTTTACAGTTTGCATATTAAGGACTATGAAAATTCGCAAGGAGTTTGGATATGAAGGACTAGTAAGATTCGCCAAGGTTTCTACACTTTAAGATAAATTTTCATCTTTAAAATTTTCCTTGAAATAAACATTGTTTCTTTCTATCATCTGTAAATGAAATAGACATGCATGCAGCCCCGAGTTGATTACAGGTGAGTGGCACTGGTTGGTTACATGTTAGCACATATTGGTACAGGTTTAAAGTGGTATATCTGTGGAATTGATATATCTACTTAGATGAGAGTGATAGATACCTCCAATTGTTACACAAGATTGGCATCTTGTGGAGGTATTTACACAAGTAAAAATCTCGTGGAAAAGTACCCTCAATAGCATTGGATATGTAATTCAATCATCAATATGTTCCCTCGATAACATTGGATATGCAACCTGATCATCGATATGTTGGTCCCCTCAATAGCATTGGAGATGCAAATCGATCATCGATATGGATTTTGATGATGAGCTTTATATTGCAATTACAAATGCAAAACAAGATAGAGTTAGGAATATGCTAAGAGAAATGACCTTTAGTCACTAAGTATGGCATGAAATAGTAGGCCATCTGAACATAAACATTTATGGAATAGGAATATATGGTACAATGTTTTCATGAGAATCATGTTTGAATACTGTTGAAGCCATACAGAATTTTACCAATTCTTGTTGCTTGGGATCTGAAAATGGCTTGTAACCCAAATCTGTATTGGTGAAGGTAATGGACCATAAATCTCTAATTTACAAATCATTGTATGTGAAAACCTAGCTTATATGAATTTTATTTTCAAACTCCTTTAAAAACTTTATTACATGGATTTGAACTTCTAGTGAGTCATATTTGTAGAGAGAGTAAGTGAAGAAGAAGATGCTACATTAAGAGTAGCATATTTTTAGTTTTAGTGGCTAAACAACTCATCACATTCTCTTTTACATAGAATTTGGGATATGAAATAAGAAATGATAAAATGAAGAGCAAATTTGTCCAATTTTTTTTATCAAAATCATGAAAAGTGTCATAATATAATTCAAATTTTACAAAGTACTATTAAAACAAAATGTGTTACAAAAAAAACCTAATATACTATTAAAACAAAATGTGTTACAAAAAAAGCTTAATATACTATTAATAAATCATGAAAAGTTTCATAGTATAATTCAAATTCTACATAATAATAAGAATAAAATGTGTCACAAAACAAACCCAATAAACCATTTATGTTCCATTTGATGGACATATCAATATCACAATAACTCTATTTGAATTTATAAAACAATTTTATAATCTCCAATAAATTATTCACATGAAATTCATATAAACCTCATGATATTTGTTGATGCAACACATCCCTTATATCAGATGAAACACAAGGATATGTCATCCAGTAGTCATGGGCATAGCTCTAACAATGCACAAATTGTTTGAAATATATATAAGTAAATAGAGCAACACTGTGATCTCATCTAACAATGCACAAATTGTTTGAAATATATAAAAGTAAACAGAGCAACAGTCGTTGTGGAGCAAGTGGTTCATCTCTGCACATGGGACAGGAGATTTTACGACTAAACCATTCGAGAAGGCAGTGTGAATGATAAATATGGTTGCATGCTAATTGTTTTGCACTCTCTCCATTTTTAAAGGTATCGTAACAAA
>ML798311.1:156637-167878 GCA_009831015.1 Picea engelmannii | reverse complement strand
ATATATATATATCCATTGTAAGTTATTAGAAATATCCATTTCTATGTTAACTACTCATTGAATATTAAAAAAATATTACACTAAGATTATAATTAAAACTATTTTTATGCTTGAATTCATAATGTCATATTTGCATGGCTCTCTATAGAACATGGCGTTTAGTTCAAAGAGATAAGTAAATGTGCCACATAGGAAAGGAGAAATTCACAATTAAATTGGACGAGTTGTCATTCCTTAAATTGCACATGCCATGTGAATTCACCAACTTAAACTTATGGCTACAAAATCACTATTGGTAGTTTAGAAATATACTACAAAGAGTACAGTATCACATCATTAAAAATCTTATATATAAAAGAAAGACTCATTTAGAATGGCAATACAAATGGAGGTCACCTCACTTCAAGTTTCTATTATTGGATATATTTGCAAATCTTATATATATAAAAGAAAGATTCATTTAGAATGGCCATACTCACCTCACTTTAAGTTTCTATTATGGAATATATTTGCAAATTGGAAATATATGCACAGAGTACAATGTCACATCACTAAAAATTATATATATCTTAATGTCACATCACTAAAAATTATATATATAAAAGAAAGACTCCTTTAGACAAGGAATACAAATGGAGGTCACCTCACTTGAAGTTTCTATTATCAGATATATTTGCTTATATGAGAATGCTATTGTGAACATTTATACCTGCATGATTCATGATGAAGTATCCTCTGGCCTCAAATCACTTTCTTCAAACAATTGTAGTTTATTAGCATACCTGAAATACACACTGCCATAGAGCAGCTTGCATACCAGGATTCAGTAAATCGAGCAGTAATTATAGCTGTTGCTTAATAATGTGGGCATACCTTAAATGTTATCATCCCAGGCTGTGCAAAGTTTGTGCTTAAATCAATAAATCAAACCCAAAAACAAAAGTGGGCAAGTTTGATTATTGAATATTCAGAGAAGATTCAAAATTTAGTTGGCCCGTACAAGAAAAATAATAGAACAGATTTTACGATCAGAACAAGTATCTAACCTATTTGCCTCTCAACTGGACAATAAATTTGGTTTTAAATTCATTATCATAATATCTCCTCTGCTATGGAAGAAAACACCCAGCGCCCATTCTTTACAGAAGTACACAAAATAGTCTGTAGGAGACTATCTATAATGTTAAAGTTTCTTTACAGAGACGTACTTAATGATCCAACTGCTTGGGCTGGTCATCCTTCCCTCTCTTTTCTTCCAGGAACATCAATGACGATGCGTCACTAGTCATAGTCATTCGCTCGTAGCAATCGATGGAGTAAAGAGAAAGAGAGAGCTGGACTGCTTCTTTACTCCACTGTGTACAATATAAGTTTGAAGGCTCATGCAGTATCGGTGGAAGGTGGATTTTCATACAGATAAGGTAGAGGCGCCTGTATCCTCCCAGCGCTAACACGACAGCTCTCATTTTCTGAGAAGAAGGAGGAGAAAGGCTCAATGCGAGGGGCCAGTGCTCAGTGCAGATGCTTTCCCACAGCCCGTCAAGCTCGGCAGCGCGCTTCCACTGTCTGTTGACACACGCAGCCATAGCCAGCGACTTGGCATCCAAATGCTTCAACAACTCCACCAGAGCATCGTCGTTGTATTGAGGGCACAGCATTACATCCATTGTCACGGAATCAGGTTTTTACAACTGGGAAGCTCTGGATATAGATGGGCTCCATTATTTAATGCAGCGATCTGCGTATCTGAATTGGGATATCGTGAAAGGCCCAAAGCTTTTAGGGAATTTCAAGGCACGGGTAACGACAGAGTAGAGAATCGAGAAAGCAGACGCGCATGATGTATTCATAAATCATGTCGTCACCATTATCGACAAGTGGAATAATTGCAAGAATTGATTGGAAAAGACGTTTGATGTATAGTCTAGAGCGTTTGATCACGCCTTAACAGGCAGGCACGAATAACAGGAGCTATAGAGCTTTAGCATGCGTACCAGAAGAATTAAGAGAAGATTTAATCGAGTACTGAATTATTTTATTTCAAAGTACGGCCCACGCGAAACCCAGTGCAGATATCGTGTCAGTGTAAAGTACCAAAATAATTGTGGACATTGGATTTGCAGAGAGGAGAGAGATGCGTAGAATCTGTCGTCTCCCTCCAATGGATATATCGAGGTGTTTCGATGGGGCGAGCCGATTTCCTTTTGTGGTTGGAGTTTTCATATATTCGGAAATTTAATTGATTTTTTCAGATCCACGTCAAATCAGAATACGGAAAATCCCGGCCATTGTTGTACAATTCACGGGATTCGCATCGTAATAGAACTCTGAATCTGACCATGCTTTACGGATTCTTTGACTTGCGAAAAAAGAAAGGTTTTTTTGCTTTTGAATTAGGTTATCCTGCGTCAAAAAAAACAAGTTCCTTTTGCTTTAAAATTAGGTTGCACAGCGAGGAAAGAACGAAGTGGAAATCGTTTATATTTCGTTGTATATGGATGCAGTTCGAAAACAATGGCGACTCGGCGAGGTACGTTTAGGTTAATTCTCGTTCGGTATGTCAAAGTTAGTCGACTTCAGTGTCTGCACGGCCACGAATTATAATTTGGAATTTGACCAATGTCTTAAACAAGCTAAAATGACTACATATTCTCAATGCTCAGATACTCCCGAGAAGCAGGAGTCATCCAGTGGAAATTTTTAGTGTATGCAAAACTGCTATTTCAGGATTGCAAACTACAATTTTAAATTAATTTTGGAGCTTTGAATTTATCTACTGCAGTTTTAAATTAAGTTTGGAACTCTCAATCTACTCAGATACTCAAAATTGAGTCTGTTGTAAATAGTGGGCGATTTGAGTCCCCAATATCAAATGCCCATTCATACCACCTAGTTTTTCAGGTAAAAATTAGTCCAAAATTAAGTAGGAACTATGCAAAAAAAATAAAACAGAGTTCCACCTTTGTGCTGTGAACTTGCTCATGGAACTTTGCTCTTTGGAATTTTGGTTCATGTAACTTTGTTCTTTGGAAATTTTGGTTCATTTTAAGACACTCATCTCTTGGTTCTTTGCAAAAGTTTAGCTAGCTACTGTCCCACCACAGGAGGAACAACACTTATCTAGTGGGAGAGTAAAAATCAAGAATATCTCCTTAAGAAAGATAAAATGATATCTTCGTGCTATGAATTCATGGCTGTGTTAAAGAAACAATTTTATCTTTTATGGTATATGCAACAAACAATAATGGATTGGCAGAATCTAAGACAAAAATAGAGGATAAAATGTGTAAAATTATACTTAGGAGTTTAAAAAGAAGGCGTGGGAATTCTTCTTTATATGCAAGAAACTCTTTTGAAATATATTGATGAGATGCATAAGTATTTCACACATACTATTATTATGTTTATCCCAACTAATCTTGATGAAGTTTGTGTCAAAACCTCTCATATTGAGTCAGATGGAAAGAATAACAAGGATAACTACTCAAAGAAATCAATTCAACTAGTTGCAAGAAAGCACAAATGAAAGGGTAAAATAAAACGAACAACCATAGTGAAGAAAGTGTTCAAGAGCACAAGTATTTCAATAGAGGACGAACACCTTCAGTAACCACTCACATAACTAGATCAAAGATCAACACAACGATGTTTTCATGTGGTAAAACCCCTACGGGGAAACATCCACGGCCCTAGCCAACACGGCCACTTGGAGCTGTTTATTAATGCACAGAAAAAAATTACAAAGAGGTTTTACAAGAGAGTTTATCACAATCGATCATCAGAAAATGACCCTCTATGCTATTTAAATAGAGATCATGGACCAATCGGGTGTTAAGCCATGAATCAATGGTCGTTAAGATCGAGAAGAGTATGAACCGTCGGATCACTCTATATCAGGAACATATTGTGACCGTCGGATTTCCTAACTACAAATGCATACTAATGCATACTAAAGAAACACACTAAGAAACACACTTTTACCTAACGACACATTAGACCAAGTAGATCTTAACTAACTCCTAAGTGTCTAAATATCCTAACATCCCCCCTTAAGAACAACTTGGGATAGGATTGAAAGATTTACAATGGTGACACAATAGGATAAGGAATGAGGCATTAGAGCCTATCTCCCCTTAATGACAACTTCCTGAACTCCTAACATAGATCGAAGTTTGGAAAACTTCGCTTCTGTAAGAGACTTTGTGAAAATGTCTTCAACTTGATCTTCTGTAAGGCAAAAGAGAACTTCAATAACTTGATCATGAATGAGCTTTCTGATGAAGTGCATGTGTAGCTCGATGTGTTTGCTACGTTGATGTTGAACTGGGTCTTTGGCGAGCTTGATGGCACTCTGATTGTTGCACTAAAGGTTGGTCGGTTGTTGTTGCTGAAATCCAAACTCTAAAAGGATCTGTCGAAGCCACAAGGCTTCCTGACTTGCATTCACTGCTGCTCGGTACTCTGCTTCTGCTGAAGAAAGTGCAATAGCTTGTTGTTTCTTGTTTCTTACAGGCCCAAGTGATAGGTCATGAACCAAGGCTGAAAAAATAGCCTGCAGTAAACTTCCGATCATTAGGGTCATCGGCCCAATCTAAATTAGTGAAACCAACAAATAAAGGAGTCCCCCCTGAACTGTAATGTATCTCGAACTGAGTTGTACCATGGACATAGCAAAGTATCCTTTTAGGTGCTTTTCAATGGCTTTCATAGGGTGTTTGCATATACCGGGCAACAAGACCAACAACAAAGGAAAGATCAGGACGGGTATGAGTCAAGAATAAGAGGCTATCAACTAACTGACGGTACAGGGTGGCATCAACTTCAAGAGAAGTACAGGTGGCAGTAATCTTGACTCCAAACTGGAAGGGAGAAGGGGTTGGTTTACAATCGTCCATGTGAAAGCGACGAAGAAGGTCACAAGCATATTTAAACTGGGAAAGAAAAATTCCTTCATTGGTTTGCAAAACTTGGAGGCCAAGGAAATAGTGCAAAAAACCTAAGTCTGTCATTTCAAATTTCTTCTTAAGGTTGGTTTTCACATGGTTTGAAATTTTTTAGTCACCACCAGTAAGGATAAGGTCATCAACATAAAGGACAAGGATTATGAGATGGATTTCTACTTTCTTGGTATAGACATTAGGAGCAGAATGGCATCTAGAGAATCCAATGGCAATAAGAAAGTTGTCCATTTTGGCATACCAAGCTCGAGGAGCTTTTTTGAGACCATAAAGAGATTTCTTAAGCCAACAAACAAGGCTAGAAGCATTTTGGACATAAAAAGTCAGTGGTTCCATGTAGATTTCTTCTTGCAAATCTTCGTGCAAGAATACAGATTTAACATCCATTTGATGGACCTCCCATTTATGTGAGGCAGCAAGGGCCAGAACAAGGCGGATGGAATTCATTTTGGCTATAGGGGAAAAGGTTTCATTATATTCAATTCCTTCAACTTGGGAAAATCCTTTGGCAACTAACCGAGCCTTGTGTCTTTCAACACTTCCATCTTATGCATACTTAGTTCTGTAGACCCATTTACATATGACAAGTTTTATTCCTTTTGGAAGAGGTACAAGATCCCATGTATCATTGGCCATTAAAGAACGATACTCTTCATTCATTGTTGTATCCCAATCTAGATGACCTAAAACTTCTACAAATATCTCTGGATCATGAGTTTCTGAAACTTGAGCCAAAAGAGAAGAGGCTCGTTAGAACTGTGAACATGTACAATGATGATCTGAAGGATCACCGACAAGATCACCAACTGCTTCTCGTGTTGAACGGACCCATCTAGGAAGCGGTGGAGTTGGTGTTGGTTCAGGTTCAAAGGACTCATTTGGAGGAAGGTGAGTAGGCATAGGTGGATTTTCATCCTCACTTTCATCAGCTAAAGAAGAAACCAGAACAGAAGAAGGCACAAACGTCGAAGATGGCTCACAGGCCAAAGAAGGCACAACCATCGAATTAGGCTCACATGCCAAAGAAGGCACAAACGTCGAATTAGGCTCGCAGGCCAAGAGATTTTCATCAAATTTAACATCTTTGTTTGCACCCAATTCATCCCCTTGTGAGCAAATAAAGGGTGCTTACATGCCCTGTTGGGCCTTGCAGAGCATGACAGCTGTAGTGGAAAGGGTTAGAGGAAACAAAACAAAACAATAAACAAGAAATAAATTAAAACAAACTAAAACTATGAGCATATGGAAAAATAAATAACAAACACAAAAGACCAATATCACCAATGTTTTGAGTTGGTCTATTGATGAAATCCAAAGCACAATAAAGAAAGGGAACTGTGGTTCCTTCTTCCTCCAAAGGAAGGCTCTTGAGGCCCTCACAAACTTGCTCTCCTTACAATGAGAAAATGAGAATGACGGTGAAAGAAATCCAAGCACATTCACTCAATGGGTAGGTGAATGGCTCTATGAAATGGTGCCAATGTGGTATTGTCAAAGAGTGAGTCTTTAACAATCTTAGCAGCATAACAATACATGAAATTCCTTGAGAAAATGATGTTTCTTCATGGCTTTTTATAGCATAGCATTGGGTGATTATGTAACTCCTTTGAGGTGCGAAAAGGGGCTCTTTAGGGCTCAATTAGGTCTTTGACCAGCCTACCATGCGGATTCAGCTCAGATTTGATGTCAAATCGGCTCGGGAGTTGATCCATTAGTGGTTGGGAGGCCGACCAATTTCAATAAATGCGTCGTTTAGCAGGTGTGCCGGTTTTTCACCCAACAGTTGCGCATCGTGCGTGTATGCGCACATTGTACGTTGATGTTCCGTGCATATGCCCGCGCACCCAGATTCTGTAAAGCGCCCTTCAATTTTTGGTTACTTTGTATAGTTTTTGACCCTTTTTCCATGCTGTGGAATTAATCCTGTGACATGAATGACTTCATTCCTGTTTTGACGATGCGGAGTTCTTGTCGCCATGTGCGGACGAAATTTCAGTGATAACAGATGCCCCCTGATGGATGAGGTTAGGAGCACGCGTATAGCCGAAATCCATCAATGTTTCTTTTACTGAGAATGGTGTTGTAAGAGAGAGCAAGAGTGGGACCGTGTAGAGCAATCCGTTGGAGAAGAAAGGAACTGGTAGAACCCGACCTTCCAGAAGGTGCGTAACAATATACAACTGTGTACAAACGAGGCGGGCATGCCCCATGCTCGTGTTATGTAACTCTGAAAAAAGATGACTGAAGTGTTGGTGTAGACAACTGCAGCGCCCTCGGGGGCGGTAATAATAATGGCAGAAGATAATTCTGCAAAGGAACATACTCTGAACAATAGGCAATGATCGCGGTAATAAGCAACGACGATAATGTAGGCATTGATGGCCCGACCGATTTCAGAGGTCTTCGGCAAATGATAATAATAACTGCAATAGTCGCAAAGTAAGACCCACCGTGACATGAGAAAGTGTTGGCGTCGAATGTGATGGGGGTCAACGACATCAGGGAGCAATGGTGTTTCCCCCTGTGCCGTCCGAGATCTCTCATGGAATGGAAAATGAGAATCAAGATACTGTCGCCCTTCTAGAAAATTGTGTTGATGTCGACAAAAGGGGGACGCGACTCCCAAAGGGCTTCATGGAATCTACTGAGGTGAGGAATTGGCAGAGGTACATGGACGAAGTCAAGAAGTGGGAAGACTCAAGACTGCCCTTGGTTGGAGGATGTATGAGATAAACAGTGGCCGCAACCGTGTGACAAGGTCGGGTGTCAGGGGGATGCCAAGACCGAGGATAAGTTGTGCCAGAGGCGGGACAAGGTGGACAAATTCAGAGGGTAGAGGTAAGTGACCTGTGGAGTACTCTGAAAATATGGACGATGTCGGCAAGGGTAGATGAGAATCAATTCTCCAACCAAGGGTGACATGGGTTGCGTATGGTCAAAAAGTAAGCAAGTCGACAACGGTGACGACAAAAGGAAATGACTGAAAATAAAGGTGTTTGTACAATAAATAATGAATAGTTTGGGAAAAATGTACAAATACAGAAACGGGTGCCCCAGTGTGAAATGAGTGCCCCAGGGAGAGAAGAAATTTCTTGGAAAACAGATGAAGGGTGGGGGCCCCATTGGTGAGTTTCTGTATGAGGTAGGTGAAATGAAGATAGGTTCGCAGATGGGCAAACTGATGGTGGATGAAATGGAGGATTCATGAGCCTGCGGAGGTGCAGGTAAAAAAGAATAGAACCATAAAGAGATGATCTGGGAGTCCATATGGGAAGCTAGCAAAATGAGGAGAAGAAGTATGTGGTTGATCTACAACATGATGAAAGACTATCGGGACTCCCATCCCTAAAGGGTAATGAAGAACAGCATGAGTGTCAACAGTGCAAAAAGGTGCTATGAATGAGACAACTCATGTGGGTAAGAAAGCTAACGGGTACCAGTACCGAAGATGAAAAATAGAGGTGTGAGTACTGCAGAGCCAGAAATGGGTGTCCTAAAGGCCTATATCAGAGGGTGTGACTGGAGATGTAAATGCAAGTCAGCGGGAGAGACTACATGCCAGTGCTGAGTATATACCTGAAGGAATGATGTCGAGAGATGACGATCAAGTACCTATACACAGAACAACCAAATACCCAAAGTGAACAATATCTGAAGAGAATCCAAGATATGAGCATGTATGAGATAAATGTGACAATGCGCGTGCGTACCTGACCATAATATGAAAAAAAGGGCGCCCCGGGGGCTCAGGATGAAAAGTGGCCCAGGGACAGCTGTGATGTAGGCGGCGGGATGCTGATCCCGTGGCTGAAGACAGTTCGAAAAATAGACGTCGTGGGCTCCCGAAATGGTGAGTGGAAGTTTGGCAAAAGGCCTATATATAGCTGTAGGGCCCACATTGCCACCTCATTTGTACCTGCTGCTACAGTGACTTTCCGAGCAGATTCAGAGGAGATTGGATGATTCAGGGAGCACCAGGTATCCAATCGACGGTGTGCGAGTTTCAGGTTAGTGGTCTGAGCGTCCTGCATAGAAATAGGTTTCTAATTTTTGGGCAGGGTAGGTACGGGGGGTCGTACAAGGGGTTTTAGGGGATTTTGACTAGGGTGTGGGCCCGCATGCGCGAGCGATTCAGTGGAAGGCGCGCATACGTGCGCGTCTGTCCACTGAATAAGCGCGCATTGGTGCGCGTGAGGTGGAATTTAAGGCGCGCCCTAGGGGCGCGCCTGTGAGGTGAACATGCACGCAATAGTGCGCGCCTGTGGGGTGAACAGGCGCGCACCAGAGCGCACCTGTGGGTGTGACAGGGGCGCACCAGAGCGCGCCTGTATGGTGAACAGGCGCACTCACGAGTGCGCCTATGGGAAAAACAGGCGCGCATACGTGCGCGCCTGTATAGTAAACAGGTGCGCATGTGTGCGCTCCTGTGGGTGGAAAAACCGCGCCTAGGAGGCAAGGTTAAAGGGTAAAAAATGAGTCTTTTTGATGTCTTTGATGGTTGTATAAGCTGATATAGGACTCTGTGTTGATTGCAGGTTGCCAGTAGTGACTATGGATGTGCGGTGGCGTGAGCGAGATTGGTCGCAGTTACGAGATGCTGTGGCCAATGCAGGGCCTGCGGTCCGAGCGGCTTTAGCAACCAGTGGGTTGCTAAAGTTCTTTGAGTGCCCGTTGATACAGGCACAGGAGTACTTACTCCAGTTCCTGCTCCAGATGTGGAGCCTAGATCTGCACTGCTTCCTCGTGCGAGGAGAGCAGATTCCCTTCACTGCGGTGGAGGATATATATTTCTTGACTGGGCTCCCCTTCCGGGGAACGTCGCTGCCGGCAGAGCCTGTGCTACCGAGGGATACACACCTGGCTGATATCGCCCGGCGATATTGCTCAGGCGAGAACTACATGTCTGGGACTGTAGTGAGTGTGAGCGGTCTAGATTCCCTGTTGCATCGTTGCATAGCGGCGATGATTGTCCGCGTGTATGGGTCACTGGCGACCCAACGGATCAGTGGTGGCCAGCTGCTAGTGATGGAGAGGGTGGTGGTGGGCTGTGAGCGGTTCGCATGGGGGTTGACACTGCACGCGCGGATGATCGCGCAGCTGGACCGTTGTCGGTCCACAGGCACTAGAGAGTTCGCGTTCGGCTCCATCCTGGTAGCCTGGTTTCTGGAGAGGGTACCGATGCTGCACCCGCGGGTTCTTCTAGAGGCGCCTGGGGCGCGAGAGCCTCGATTGAGGCGGTGGTCCGCAGTTTTGGTTCGCCACGGTGGTGGCGAAGGCGGGCATTATTTCACGGTGCAGGCGGCACAGATCTGGCGGCAGATGTCGCAGGTCATACTTCGATACCCCTATGCTGGGGTGGACTTCCGGGGGGACCCGGACATGGTATTGCCTCTTGGGGAGGTTTTTGATCACCTAGGTATGTTGAGTTTGTGTATGTTTTTGACGTATGTTATGTTTTTGATATACCAGGTCATATGTGATATAGACGCTAATATGATCGTTTGTTTGTTGTTTTGTGCCTGTGCAGATTTGGCACCTCGCGGGCGCGAGGTGGAGTTGCAGAGAGCGCTGGCGCAGCGGGAGCCGGAGAGACTACCGCGTGGAGAGAGGCGTCGGCGGGATGAGGCCGTGGGGCGACCCGCAGAGCTCGAGATACCGGTGAGGAGGCGCCGATATGATGACCTTGGTGCGGGGTCATCACATGCTCCTCCGGCGGCAGCCGGAGTAGATTTGGATGATATACGCCGTCGTCTTGAGACGGTGTTGCAGGACGTGCCTGAGGGCATGTGGATCCGTATCCAGGACGAGGGGTTCCTGGAGCAGTGCATCGGATTACCGCCACCATGGCGGGGTATAGTGCGTCAAGAAGTTGTGCTCGCCGCGATGACTAGTGGACGCCTGCCGCCGGGGCAGGAGGGTCCTGCAGGTGTTCCACCGCCACCGCCTGGGGCAGGTGGGGGTGGGCCACCACCGCCTCCTGAGGGAGGGGCAGTTGGGGGTGCGATAGAGGCACCCTGATTGTATATTGATATCTTTTTGATAGGCTGGTGAGCCGATTTTTGTACCGAGATGTGGCACGGGCCTGCGGGCCGATGTATTTTTGTATGTAAACATTCGGATGGCCGGATAGGCCCATATATATATATATATATATGAGTATACATATTTTGAGATCCAAATGTTGTTTTACATGTGTTTTGTGTTGATGATGATGATGCCTATTGTATCTATATGCTGTGACAGGATGTATGAGATGTTTATGTATGTGTAGCTTGATGTGATA
>ML798311.1:109987-146229 GCA_009831015.1 Picea engelmannii | reverse complement strand
TGAGGTGTGAAAAGGGGCTCTTTAGGGCTCAATTAGGTCTTTGACCAGCCTACCATGCGGATTCAGCTCAGATTTGATGTCAAATCGGCTTGGGAGCTGATCCATTAGTGGTTGGGAGACCGACCAATTTCAATAAATGCGTCATTTAGCAGGTGCGCGGGTTTTTCGCCCAACAACTGCGCATCGTGCGCATATGCGCGCATTGTACGTTGTTGTTCCGTGCATATGCGCACGCACCCAGATTCTGTAAAGAGCCCTTCAATTTTTGGTTACTTTGTATAGTTTTTGACCCTTTTTCCATGCTGTGGAATTAATCCTGTGCCATGAATGACTTCATTCCTGTTTTGACGATGTGGAGTTCTTGTCGCCATGTGCGGACGAAATTTTAGTGATAACAATCTCTTCTAATAATAATTTCATTACAATGTGTTTGAAGAAGTCTATAACCTTTGACATCTTCAGAATAACCAAAAAATATACACTTCTCACTTTTACGCTGCAATACTTTCCTTTTCTCATTAGGAATGTGAGCCTATTCTATACTGTCAAATACACGTCAGTGACTTACATCTGGTTTAATTTTAGTCCAAGCTTCTTCCAGTGTTATATTTTAAAGAGTCTTTGTGGGAGTGTGATTTACTATGTAATTTGCACAGTTGATGGCTTTCGCCCAATACTTTAGACTTCATCCCTTAGATTGGATCATACAATTAGCCATTTCTTTTAATGTGCGGTTCTTTCTCTCAATAACACCATTTTGTTGTGGTTTATATGGAACAATGTTTTTCATTTAGATTCCATGTGTAGTGCAGTAACTTGTAAAATTATTGTTCACGTATTCGCCTCCATTATTTGTTCTTAACCTTTGAATTTGATGTCCAGATTGTTTTTTTACAAGGGCCTTGTAGGCCAAAAACTTGTCAAAAACTTCACTCTTAAGTTTTAAGAAGTAAACCCAAGTACGTCTGGAAAAGTCATCAATGAAAGTTAAGAAATACTTGCACCCAGAAAAAGAAGGAGAAGAAAGTGGACCACATAAATCACTGTGAACAAGCTGCAAAAGACCTGAGGCGTGCCAAGAGGCACATTTGTAAAAACTGTCCCGATGATGTTTGTCGAGAACACAATCGGCAAAAACACCATCTTTGCATGAAACAAGAGGAAGACTAGTCACCATCTGTTGAATACATAGTTGTTGCAATGAGCGATAGTTTAGATGACCAAATCGCTCATGCCAAAGTTTGCTCAAGTCATTGCTATGAGCAACAAAAACTGATGAAAAATATGATGACCCAAAGTTGTCAAACTTGTACAACCTGGTAATATCATCAGCAATTCCAATTGCAAGAATATGCTTAGGATCTTTTAGATCCTTGATTACAACTTGATGAGGTGAAAACTCTACGGTTTTACCTTCACCTAAATGAGTGATTTGATATACTGATAGAAGGTTACAAGAAAGACTTGGAACACATAATACATCATTGAAATGACCATTATCTACTTGAACTGTTCTAGATCCTTCAACACTGAGAGATCTATCATCACCAACAAATATTTTCTTGGTGTTACATTCATTTAGAGTAGAAAATATGTCTCTATACTTAGCCATATGATAAGATGTTCCAGAATGAATAAGCCACTCATCAGAAGTAGAAGTAGAACTTGTATTGAAGGAGAAACCAGAAGCTGAAAGTGCATGTCCATGAGAAGAAGAAAAATAAGTAGAATCAATACTAATGTTGTTCTTCTTTGTCGTTGCTTCTAAAGTTGTCATTTTCTTGAAACATTTGGATTCATCATGACCATCTTTATCACAAAAGTTGCAATGTCTGTCAATCTTCTTATTTTTATATTTTGCTCCTTTGCCTCCATTAGGAGCATAAGCTGTCTGAGTGGGTTTGGGACCCCTATATTGCTTGTTGTTGTGGCAAGGATGTTGCTTCTTGGGATTCTTGGGTTTATCTTTCTGATGGACAACTAAGGCTTTGTTGGAGATACCTGCAGTGTTGATCACTCCAAGTTGTACTAGATTATCTTGCTCTCTAATAAAAGCATCACAAAAGTTCTCAAGACCAGGTTTTTGATAAGCTGCCCCTAGAGCCTCTTGCATGGCATAAAAGGTAGATACAAACACATAATATGCACTACCTATCTTAGAAAGAATAAGATAGATGCAATGATCTTCGTCTATCTTTATCTTACATTCTTCACATAAAGTTATGAGTGTTTTAAACTTAGATAGATAGTCTTCAATGGAAGAAAAATCACTTGGACTTAAAGTTAGTACTTGATTTTCTAATTGTTGTGCTCGAATAATATTGTGTTTACCAAACACAGATTCAATATTTTCCCAAGTTTCTTTGGGTTTATCAATTGATTGAAGGTGGAACCTTAAATTAGGAGAGATGAACATTTCGATTAATCCACGTGCTTCGTCATTCCTATTATCCCATTTGGCTTTCTTATCAGCATCAGTGGGTGTTGTTTCCTTTCTCAAGGTAATCCAGTACAAGCCTTTACTTCTTAATAAATCCTCCATATGAGATTTCCATTGGAAGTAGTTGGTGATGGTAAGTAAGAGATTACTTGTAGAATCCATATTAAATATGCAGATAATATGGATTTAAAAATGGAAACTGATGATCCGAATGGAAAGATCTCGAAAAGTTATCCGGTTTTAAAAAAAACGACACTTAAAACGGACTTCAGATGTGAGAGTTATGTCATTTTTAAAAAAGGCATAAACGGTAACCAAAGGACCACGTGGTGGTGTAAGTTGCTTTATGAAGTGAACTTTTATAAAGAGAAGTGGGGATCACTTTTACAATGAAGTTACTTCATGCAAAATAAATAACTCTAAAATAAAATATTAAAGCTACTTATAGTGATTCACTTTTATACTTAAAGTGAAATACACTTTACAATTTTAGCATGAATTTTTTCAAAAAAAAGAAACAAAAGAGAGACTTGAGTTCAAGACCTCTTACTTCATAAGAAAATTTTTAACCAAATGGTCTAGCAAAACATATTGTATTGTTTCGCAAGAGGATTGAGGTTGTTGTTGTTGTTGTTGTTGAAGACAACCTTGGAGAGCATGCTAAAAAAAAACTTTTTTCACACAAGAAAAAAAAAATTCACTTCTCGATGACAACAAGGATTAGTTCTCGGTTGTTGTTGTTGTTGAAGATAGTCTTGGAGAGCATGCTAAAAAAAATCTCTTTTCACACATTAAAAAAAATTCCGTTTCTCGATGGCAACAAGGGTAAGATCTCGGTTAGCTTACCCGAAAGATGCACCTTTTCCTATCTGTTTCTGATTTTCCGAGATTGCATAGGGTGCGGGGCAAAGAGCATACATAGATCTAAAAGAGTATAAACCCGGAAACAAATAATATTAAATCGAAATAAAACCAAAATAATACTTTGCAAAAATTTAAAAAATGTGTATTCAGACTTTATACCTTCGGATCTAACTGTAATGGTTGTATCTTGGGAAAATAGAAACCTTTTCGAGTGAAAAAAAAAATGTTCCTGACTAAAACGAGTGCTCTAGACACAATGGAAAAGTCCTCTCGGCCTAGAAATGTACGAAAATGACATAAAATGGATATGAGACAACTTGGCTTCTCGATCTCGATCTATAACAAGAGCGAGTCTTCAAACAAGTTCTGATACTATGTTCGACAACACAGGTATTTCAATAGAGGATGAACACCTTCAGTAACCAGTCACATAACTAGATCAAAGATCAACACATGGGGCACATTATAGTTCAGGGGAAACATCGACGACCCCAACCAACGTGGCCACTTGGAGCAATTTATTAATGCAAAGAAAAAAATTATAGAGAGATTTTACAAGAGAGTTTCTCACAATCGATCATCAGAAAATGACCCTCCATGCTCTTTAAATAGAGATCATGGACCAATCGGGTGTTAAGCCCCGGATCAATGGTCATTAAGATCGAGGAGAGTATGAACCGCCGGATCACTCTATGTCGGGAACATATCGTGACCATCGAATTTCCTAACTACAGATGCATACTAATGCATACTAAAGAAATACACTAAGAAACACACTTTTACCTAATGACACATTAGACCAAATATATCTTAACTAACTACTAAGTGTCTAAATATCCTAACAAAAAGAAGATGAGAAGCCTTCATGTTCACATTGTAAAAAGGAAGGACACGATGATGCCAAGTGTTGGAAACTTCATCCAAAACTAGACCAAAGAGGTTCGGAATAAGAAAGGTAATAAGAAGACTACATCTACAATCCAACAAGACATTGAATCTAATTTAGGAGATAAAACCAAGATCATGGCCATGGGAATAGAAGGTACATATTATTTTGTTAGTTCTAGTGTTAATACTCATTCTTTAAAATATAAAACTATGCATGATGAAAATAAAAGAAGTGAGCTATTCCATATTAGAGTCATCTCAAAACACAATAAGATTGATACACTCTTTGATAGTGGTTCGCAAGTTAATCTAATTTCTAAAGAAATTGTTAAGGCATTGGGACTTGAAACTAAACCTCATCCAAAAACATATCCTTTAGGATGGGCATGTGAAGATGCTAGGTTTTAAGTATCTAAACAATATAAGCTTAGATTTGAAATCACCTCTAAGTTCAAAGATGAAATAGAATTAGATGTCATACCACTTGACATTTGTGGATTTGTTTTGGTAAGTCCATATGTGTATGACAAGAAAGTTGTCTTCTATAGGAAACAAAACAATATCATATTACAAAGGATGAGATTCAGTATATTGTAAGATCTCATCATGTGAACGTGTCTCTCGTTACTATAGAAAAATTGAAAAGACTTGTAAATGCAAACAAGATTTTTGTACTCATGATTGCAAAAGCTAAAGATGATGATAAATCCAAATCCTTAAAAGGATGTGATCCTAAACATAAAGATGAATTAGTTAAGATTATTTGTAACTATGATGAAGTGTTTTAGGAACCATGAGGAGTACTTCCAAGGAGAGAGATACATCATGATATTATGTTGTGGCAAGATGCACCTCTTCCTAATATTGGCATCTATAGGTTATCAGTGCTTGAGAATGAAGAAATAAAGAAACAAGTTCAGGAGTTGCTCAAGAAATGAGTCATCTGACCAAGTATTTTTCCATATGGATCACCCATTATGTTGGTACCAAAGAATTATGGTACATGGAGAATGTGTGTGGATTTCGGGGCATTGAACAAAATTATGGTGAAGAACCATTACCCTCTTCCTCGTATTGATGATTTGTTGGATCGATTGAAAAATAAAACTTATTTCACTATGTTAACTTAAAAAGTGGTTATCATCAAATAAGGATTTTTGAAGATGATATTTTGAAAACTATGTTCAAAACAAAACAAGGATTATTTGAATGGTTGATTATGCCCTTCGGGCTTTGTAATTCTCTCTCTACTTTCATGCGGGTTATGAATAATGTATTCAATCCATTCATAGATGATTTTGTAATAGTCAACTTAGATGACATATTGATTTTCAATAAAAGTTGGGAAGATCATGTGAAGCATGTTAGGAAAATGTTAAATGTTTTGAAAAAGGAGAAATTGTGCATAAAAATGTCAAAATGTGAATTTGGAAAAACAAATTTAGTTTATTTGGGCTATATTGTAGGGGTTGATGAATTGAAAATGGATCCCTCTAATGTTGAAGCCATTATGAAATGGCCTAAGACTAGTAATCTAACAGAAGTTAGGAGCTTCCTAGGGGCAGTTCAGTATTGGAGGAAGTTTATTGCTAACGTTTCATTTATTCAATCTCCTTTACATGATTTGACAAGTACAGAGAAAGTCTTTCAGTGGGGAGGTAAACAAAAAAAATTCTTTGATACCTTGAAAGAAAATATCAACACGGCCCCAGTTATAGAATTGCTAGATTTACAACAACCATTTGAGATTGAAATTGATGCAATTGATTACGTCATGGGATTAATGTTTGTTTGGAATTTTGATCCATGCTTGTGCGTGTCCTTCTTAATGTTGGGGAGTTTAGACCCAAGGTTCGTCTAGAGTTGTCCAACGAAAACCCTAGAGCACCGGCATATCAATCTTCGCCAAGGCTGAGGAAGGTCTCACCCGAGATGCAAAGAGGATCATAGAGACCATAAGGTCTCATGAGAGGGTTGAAGGCTAAACATACGAAAATTCATCAAGATTGGCATCCATGTAGCTCATATCTGGCAGATTATTAGGACTAAGCATTAAAACAATACACATACATATTCAACTCATACATAATAGACATTAAATGGATAATAACTATCACATATTTATTACTAGAGTCATCCCATCACATCATAGATGTGCATTACGCATGACAGATACATATGAAAACCATAGAACTTCATATCTTCTCTATATAAATCCTCATAATTACAACATCTTTCCCAATGCGCCTTTGCCCAACATTTAGACATATATAGAGAAAAAAATATATTCAAAGTATTACAACATTACAACAGGCTCAAAGTGAGCTCGAAATTGAAGACTCAACAAATCTCTTTTCCTCAATATCTAACTAGTCTCACCAGCTAGCCCTGTTTCTAATATTAGTGCTTCCTTTTATAGCTTTCGTTGTTGGGGAGTGTTGTCACTTTCTACTTTGCTCCACTCATTTTCTTGAAAAAATTTCCTCACACGCTTCTGGTGTCTGCCAGCGTTTCACGCAGACTTTCGGTATCATGGAAATATTAATTGCCTGGCCAACTCATCCTCTGGTCGTCCCACGTCCTCGTGTGTTGCTAGAAGTAATCATTTGAGGATATTTCCTAATGATTCATTTCTTGATTCCAATGGGCATCTTCTTGATTTCCGATGCAGCTGACAAAACTTGGACCAACGCACACTTGGTAGACTTTAAGCTTGGTGTGCAACTGAAAAACTTGATCCGGTGCGCACTCTCTGTTCTTCGGTGTGACAAAAACTATGGAATGAGCATGCACAATTGTTCATGTGTGCAAAACTAAACCCTAAAATTTGGGTGTCAACAGTATTAATGCAAAGGAGGGAACCAATTTATTACCATTCGAAGACCTTAATTGGTGCAATAAGAAGTTATCCTACTTATGACGTTTGGTTCAAAGTTTGAAGAAGTGGAAACATTATTTGATGGACAAAGATACAATCATCCATACAGATGATCAACCTTTGCAGTGTCTCCAATCGCAAACCAAACTACAATATTCATGTCATTTCTGGTGGATGGGATTTTTGTAACAATTCTATTTGGTCACTAGGTGATCTCGATTGGATCATCACACAATTTTTCATCTATCTTGGTATTTTATGGGTGGCAAAAAATAGAGGAATCAACTTGCAAGGCCATTTTAGTGGCAAGTCCTAGTTTGGAAAATTGGGGTTTGAAACCTTTTGGAGCCATTTTGAGGCATGAAACAACCTTTTTTAGATTACAATGTCTACAATGTTGATCCACACACTTGATAGTGTTCTACACTTGGATACCTTTCCAACAGTGTGTAAAACACCTCAATCGGAGCTTATATGCAAAAGTTATGCCTCCTACAAGTTTACCTACGGTGTTGATCACCATGGTATGTGTAGATGTCCCGTCATCCCCCATTACTCATGCATGTGGAGCTAGAAACATGTGGACCTTCAATAAGATTCTAGAAGGTCCAAACCTTATCATTAATTGAGGGTCGAGGAATTCAAAAATTTAACCCTAGACAATTATCAGGATATGTTAAATATTGAGTCGTTGGGAGAAGGGGTTCCATTACTTAGCATTATATTTGTTCCATAATTAAACAAAGCATCTAGGATTGGTATTTTGAGAGAATAATAGAGAAGGAAAAGATTTTGTAGCATCCATACATGCCAAAGTATCAAAGGTGTTACACATCAAAATTACTCATCTCAATGATGACCTATTGTCGTCATTACAAGAGTCGCATTTTGGCCACAAGTGTTGCAAGTGTCGCAGACATCATACAATCATCTTTCCCATGTCATGTCTCGAACGAAATCACAAGGAACACTTGAAGACACCCTCAGAGACTGGTTAAAGAAGAATAAATCATTTGATGAAGAGTACAAAGCTTTTGCCATGAAAAAAACCACTTAAAAATGAATTTTGAAGGCCAATGCTCCCCTACCCACTATCAGGGAGTGCCATCGCTCCTTGACCTTATTTGGGGGAGCGTTCAAGCACTATGTGCACCCTTCTGGGGGAGCATTGGGATTTTTAAGGAAATTTTGTGTAGCGCTCCCCTACCCACTGTCAGGGAGTGCCAACGCTCATTTCCCTCCTTTGGGGGAGCGTTGCAACACTCTGTGCCCCATTCTAGGGGAGCGCTGGGTTGTTTGAGGAAATCTTGGGTTGTTGAGAAAAATCAGGGAAACATCCCGCTCATCTCTGGAGTTGGTTGGATTCAAATCTGAGGTCAAGGCTGGATCTTAGGGAAGATCCACAACTGATGGAGAAGGATTCTCAACCTATCCCAAAAATCTCTGTGGTTGGGTCTCTCCAAGCTTATATAAGGAGGCCTTCTCATGGTGAAATGGATGGAGAAATTAAGAAATACCTAACTTATGATCTCGTAAGGAAGGAAGAGACATTGAAGGCATCAAACTTATGATCTCATAAGGGAGATAATCAATGAAGCATAGTCATTTTTTTGTGTGGATCATTTGAGCAAGGGGTTGGACAAGGAGAGCTTGAAGAGGTTGTTGCAGCTTCATCAAACGTCTGTAAGTATCTCTATTGAGTTCTCATTAATACACGTGCTTGGCCTGTTTCCTTCAAGATTGTGTATTCTTACACGAACTTGTCTTTAATATATAGATCAGGTTTCAAACTAATTGTAGTATAATAGGAAGCATGCTTTGTCTTCGATTGGATTGCAGGACTTGTTGAAGAGATTGGGGATCAAAGATCAACTTGGACTGGGCAAGGACAAACATCGCAAAAAGGTACATCTTCTTCCTCTTCTCTATAGATTAGATTAGCTAGGTTTAAAGGGATGTCAGTGATCAAAGTTAGCACTTTTCTATCTTGGTCATAGGGGTCTAGGATCCAAGAGGGAATCCACCTGTCTGCAGGGAGATTTTCCTGTAACAAAAATTGGCGACTCCACTGGGGAACAAAGATTTTAGTTTTGGTTTCCTTCCTTGGTCTTGTTTTTGTCCTTTTATCACCTTTATATATTATTCATGATGTGTTTCTGATTCTTAGATGTGTTGTTGGCTCTTGAATTCATTCCATACACACTCAATTTCTAGATTTTCAAGAGTTTTTTTTTTATTTATGGGAAAGGTTTTTGAGTTCTGAGAGGCCAGTGCTTCCCTGCCTCTACAACCAGAGATCTGGCACTCCCTTCCAGGCTCCCACAGAGTGTTGCAATGCTCTGGTACCCTTGACACCAGAGTGCTGGTCTTTTTCTGCTAAAAACCTTTTTGGGAGTTGATCTCTGAGTCTAGTTTTTGCTTTTTCATTTGTTCAGGTTTATTACCATCTCAGTGTGTCCTTGTTTTTGGCCTCCAACATTTTGATTTATAAGAATTTATGATGTTTTGTTTGGATTTTTGACATCTTCCTTCCTTACTTTTAGTCATTCTTCTTCTTTGAGATTTGGAGTCGATCTACTACTTTTTTCATTTATCTGATTGAATGAAAGTTGTTGTAAGAAAATTCAAAGATCTATCCACTGTTCCATTTGATCTTTGAGGTTATTTTTACCAAGAAATTCTTCTTTTATTTAATTATATTTTCCCACCTTTCAGATCACTTTTATTGTTTGTTCATCATCCATTAGCCTTCTCCTACCTTCACTAGCAATTTCACCAATTTTTATGCATTTTAGGTGAGTTTTTCTTCATTTTTGTTTGACTGTTTTTTGAATTTCTGGGTGGATCAACGCCCCCCTATAGGCCATATCAGAGCTCTAGCACTCCCCTTCATTGATTTAGGGAGCGTTGCATCACTCTGTACCCTTGAGACAGGGAGTGATGGTCTCCTTTTTGGAGGAGGTTTTCCCTTTTCTACTCAGATTGTCTCAGCTTGTTTTCTGGAAGTATTTACCCATACTTTGTGATTGATTTGTGAAGTTATTTAGGTTGATATTTGGTGCTTATCACTCCTTATTGTCTTTATTGGAGCTTGAAACTTTTTTCGAAATGTGAAATTTCTCTTTCTAGTTGCTTGTTTTGTCGCGACAATTTGAGTGATTTCTCTTTCTCTCTGTCTTTTCTTGGATTCTTCTCTGCATCTTCTTGTACTCCTTGATTGTTTGTCAGTTGTTGAATCCTTGATTGAGTTCTTTTTAGAACAAGTTTCTACTTGTTTTCTTTCAGTTCTCATTTCTTTGATTGTATGCTTTGTTTGAAACCTTTGTCGCTTCGTGTCTTTTGCATCTGCATAAGACTCTTTCTTCTGATTGAAATTTGTGGAGCATTGAAGGATTTGTATTTAATTTATTTATACATTAGAATCAAACAAAGAAGATAGTTGCATTCTTTCTTTTGGGTAGTGAAACTAGCTTGCATTTGAAGTAGCGATATTGCAGGGTTTTTGGCATTTTGGGACATTGTGCGTTTGGGAATGATAAAAGTTTTCTCCCTCTCGTCATATAGCTTTCATCGAAGTGAAATATTTTCATTCTCATTTATTTTCATGGTTTAGAGTCGGTCAAAACATAATTTAGTCCACACCATTTTCCTCTTGAGTAAACAACCACCACTAAAATCAACGCTAAACTAAAATTTATCAGACATTTTTACATTTTTTGTTAGCAAACCTACATTAGCTTAAGGTGTAGGGCTTTGAAATAGGTTGAAAGGATAAATTTCCAAAGTTGTCAAACAAACTTAGCATCTTGCAATAGGGAGAGAAAATCTAATTTTCGTATTAGCTTTCTGGGATCCTCCTCTCACACAGGAGTTATGCACGAGGTCGCATTCGGGAGAGTTACGGAGATTATCCCTCCATGGTTTAAATGTTCATAGTGGTCAGATCGTATATTGGGGGTTCTTCTTGAGGTTCAACTATCTTCATTTGGTCGTGGTGCTCCGTGAACTCTGAATCCGTTCGAGGTCCTCTAGAGTTCTACCGCTCCACTTGTCCTCATCTCTCTTGAAGGATTTCAGACTTGTTATCCTACCCATACGTTCGAACTGGACTATCGAATGTACCCACCCAGGGGCTGACTGCGAGTTGGTGACCTTAGTAGCCATAATTTTTAGGGTCTTACACAAGGTGACGGTGAAGGGAAGTCTCACTGTACCTAGAACAAACATTGTTCAAACTCACTCGGGCACCTTGGAGGGTAAATCCACAATTACTACGTGGAAGCTTGCACCAAGGCATAAGTCCATTAAGCAGGTCACCAACGTAAATGATCCACCTGTTCTATCCCAACCCCTTCCTATATTTCTCTCGCGATGTTGGCTTTCATCACCAACTAGTGGTTTCATTGTGGGAAGGTTTGTTTGATTGTTTGCTTCTCAGATCAGTAGTGTGTGCATTTTTTTTACTTAGTGGAACTTAGGTTGAGTCAATGTTAATGGAATCATCTACTGGGAGTACCAATGGAGGAACCCCTTTTCCTAGGGAACCTTTCACATTTTCTTCTTTTGGAAACATTGGTCCTATGTATATTGCCACACTGAGTCTTTCGGGACTCACCATCGGATTACCGGTTTGGTTGTTCCCCACTCCGGTGACCTCGAACCTTCCCAGTGCTTCGACTGCACCTAATACTTCAGATGTCAATACACCACCCACACATCAACCTCATGTCAACTTTTCGCCTTATTCACCCATTAAGTATCCTTCCCTTTCTCCTTCTTCACCTAGTGAAAGCTCTAAAGCAAGTAGCCAGGTTGATAAGAATAAGAAGAAACAAAAAGAGAAGAAGAAGAAGAACCCGAAAAGGAACAAGCCTCTTACCATATCAGATGTTATATCCAAGCAACCAACTACTATTAATAGTACTGGGAGTGTTGATGAGGTCAACAAGATTAAAATGAAGAATCCGAAACCCAAATTCCGTTGCATTCTTTGTAAGGGTGACCACTTTCTAAAGAATTTCCCTGGTCTTCCCAAGGTCTTAGAAATGTGGTCTTCCACGTCATGAGCCTCTGCTAGACATGCTGGTGACGCACCATCAATTAATGACATTAAGGTTGGTAAGAATAAGACCACTGTCAAGTTTCCTTGCATGTTATGTGAAAGTGATCATTATTCTCACCTTTGTCCTTGTATGGATGATGTTTCTTCTCTTTTGGAAAAGCTTCAACTCCCAACTGGTTATCGTAAGATTCCCCCCAACCCATCATTAGTTGATGGAATGGTCAATTTGGTTCCATCCCTGGTCATTTTGGTTGATCAGGTGGTCAATCTAGTTTCATCCTTGGTTGAACCACTAACCAAAGTAGTTGATCCAGTTCTGTCATCGATCAGCCCCAATTTTCATCTGAAAAGTGAAACCCAAGTGACTGATCCAATCCCGTCATTGGTCAGTCCCCCCCTTCATCTGAAGAGTGCCAACGTGGTCAATCCCACTCCTCCTCTGATGAGTGCCAAAGTGGTTGCTCCAGTCCCTTCATCGGTCAGTCCGGTTGATCATGTCGTCAATATGGTCACGTCCTTAGTTAAACCAGTTGACAAAGTGGTTGATCCAATCCCATCTTCGATCGATCTCGCTCTCCCATCAGAGAGTGCAACCCAAGAGGTCGATTTTTTTCTACCTATCGACCCCATTATCCCCTTGGAGAATGAAACCCAAGTGGTCGATTTGATATTGTTATCATTCGATCCTACTCTCCCGCTAGAGAGTAAACCCGATTCGGCCCACGTCTTTCTCGTTGATACAGAATCTACCGTTCTGGGGGGCATTCCTCCCTCTCCTACAAAACCCCCTCCAAGTAATGAGGCCATCCTTTTTTATTGGGGTGTGCTAACTGGACCTCATCTTCCCTCTCACATTCCCTTCAAGATTACAATACAGGTTTGTGGTCGGGACGTTCCTCATGCACCAATAGATGAAGGTTCATCCGTTAGTATTTTTTCCTCTATTGCTTGGAAAGCTTTGGGTTATCCTCAGCTTGTACCGGTTACCCAGACTCTGTTCACTTTTAACAGAAGAACCAATCACCCTTTAGGTATCCTTCCTCAGTTTCCCGTAACTTTGGGAGGTAAAAATGTTATTATTGATGTTATGGTAGTCCTAGACCCCTTGGATTTCGATTTACTCCTTGGGGCGAGATTATGTCTATGCCATGCAAGCTATTGTCTCCAATTTTTTCCATCTAATATCTTTCCCTCATGATGGAATAATTGTGGCTATTGATCAACTTTCATGCATTGGTCCTGACTTGATTACCAACCCAACGACCTCCCTAAATGGGTCTTATATGCAGTCGGTATCACCCATGCCACAGGTCAATTATGTGGCATTGTCTCCCATGACTTCAAATTACGATGACTTAGATCCGGTAGTTCACATGGTGATCTCTTCGGTAGGGATATTGGAGCCTAATCTCCTTACCCCTATCACATACCTCGACATGTGTTCCTTCCAGAGTGATTTTCTTCCATCCAGTGAAGATCTCTTAGAATCCATGACCGAGTTTTGTCCCTTGACATGGTGTCCTTCCAGAGCAGTATCCTCTTGGAATCCATGATCAAGAAAATGTCATGAGCATAGTTTTCCTCTCTGTGGAAAGCTCGCTACAAAATGAAACAGAGGTCATGAGCATAGTTTTCCTCTCTGTAGCAATATCGTTAAAAAATGAAACAGAAATCTAGGGATTGAACCCAGAACCTTGAGCATAGTTCTTTTCCTATGTCAAGCTCGTTAAAAAATGAAACAATCACCTCTCCTACCAAGTTGAGTCTTTCGTTAGGTCTCATATTTGAAGCTTCATTTCATCCACACTTATCCTTTTTCTCCATCTAGTACAAACATTGGTGACAACCTCAAAGTCGGTGAATGAATTGAAGCTTGGGGGGCATGTCTACACCCTTTGATTATCATTCTGGAGTTATACTGCTATCTTTTCAAGCTGGGGGTAGAGTACCAACCATCCATGGGTATCCCAACCTTTGGAAATTATGTTGGGAATTTACAAGCATAGTTTAATTTTGTTTCAAGATTGTGTAAAAATGAAACCAATAACGAGCATGCTCTTAGTTCCTTATCACGCTCGAAAAAACATGAGAACACAACCGAGTAAAATTTTATCTCTTTTTCGGACTCACATGGATACAAAAAAAAGGAACCCAATGGAGTCGTCTTTAATCTCTTTTCAGACTCTCTAAACATGAAAATATTGTCGAGTGATCTTGCTTCCTTTCCCACTCGTTAAAAGGTTTGAAAGGGCATCTTTCGAGTGATAATTTATCTCTTTTTCGGCCTTGCGAGAATAAAATTACAAAAAAGGAAAACAATGGAGTCGTCTTTAAGTTCTTTTCAGACTCTCTAAAACATGAAAAATCACTGAGTTTACCTTCTCTGGACTCATTAAAAAATCATACATTGAAGGGCCCATATGGGACCAAACCCTTACTTCTTCCAGTTTGTTAAAAAAAGGAAGAGGGACTTACCAAAGGTGAGTTATATCAAGCATGTGTTACCCTCCTTGAGCTCGTTAAATTAAAAAGAGGTACTTGTCTATCTAGATGGGGGGAAAATTTGAAGGAAGAAATCCAAACAGTTTTTGAAAACATCACAGGTCACTCTTATGGTCACCCTTGAACGCGACACTTTGTCTTTGCATACATTTTAATTTGTTGAACCTCTACATTGAACCAATCCTATGAGTTTCTTTACTACTTTGGGTCACCCAACGAAATTCACAGTATCCACTGCATTATCATGTTTTGGTCCATGTCGTGTTTCTGTTGTTGTGCCTCAGTGTTCAAGGGAAGTATCTTCCTCGAGAGTCAACCATCACAAATTTCTTGTTTCAATATCCGTGTCGGTCCATGTTCTTTTGATCCACCAATTTACATCTTTGTGTTAGTTTAGTGTCGTTGATGGGGGATACATCAAGGCCCTCCTTTGACGAGTCTGTTCTTGTCGACTTTAGCACATTATCTGGGAATTAGACTTAGAAACCATTTATTACCTTAGGACCTGCATGCCTCAATGGCAAGCCTCCTTGCTTCCGACAGTCGGTTTACATCATTGACCTCTGATCGGATGATTCCACAGATATTCGACTTCATCTCATCTATTCACATTCGCTGGAATGTACTAGGGTACCTTGGGAATCATTGACATCAATGGTGATTTCCCCCACACTTGTTAATGATTTACCTCATTGACCGGTAATCAAGTGGTTTCTACCATGTTCGACATCAGGACATCTATTCATATGGTAAGATTTGTACTACATCAAGATTGGTAAGAAGACCCTGGGTTTAGTAATCACTCTGATATATACTTTACCCAGGTTGCGATGGGGTTTCTCTTGAATATTGACACATATATTGTCACATAGATCCACTTTGTATTGGTCTATGGCTATGTCTTGTCGTCTCGTAGATCCACTATGTATTTTTCGTGGCTACAATCAATTCATGTCATGGAAGTATAGATCCACATTGTATCTTTGGTGGCTATTCTCTTTGTTAATATAATTATAGATCTGTAGTGTATCTTATGGCGGCCACACCTTGCAAGTCTTTATCACCCAAGCATAGGTATTCCTGCCTTAGGTTTGAAACATGTCATAATATTTGTTTGATGGTTGTGTGCAACTTCTACCAGGTTCTTCGCGTCCATACCCTTGCTCAAAAAAGTCGACAAAGTAATTCAATCATCAATTTCCTTCTTCTAACTTCGCACTTTGGGGGAAATCTGTTACACATAAAAATTACTCATTTCAATGATGACTTATTGTCGTCATTACAAGTGTCGCAAGTGTCACATTTTGGCCACAAATTTCACAAGTGTCGCAGACATCATATAGTCATCTTGCCCATGTCGTGTCTCGAACGACATCACAAGGAACGCTTGAAGACACCCTCAAAGACTAGTTAAAGAAGAAGAAATCATTTGATGAAGAGTACAAAGCTTTTGCCATAAAAAAAACCACTTAAAAATGAATTTTGAAGGCCAATGCTCCCCTACCCACTGTCAGGGAGTGTCAGCACTCCTTGACCTTCTTTTGGGGAGCATTCCAGCACTCTATGCACCCTTCTGGGGGAGTGTTAGGATTTTTTAAGGAAATTTTGGGCAGCAATCCCATACCCACTATCAAGGAGTGCCAACACTCCTTTCCCTCCTTTGGGGGAGTGTTGTAACACTCTATGTCCCATTCTGGGGGAGCACTGGGTTGTTGAGGAAAATCAGGGAAACATCCCCCTCATCTCTAGAGTTGGTTGGATTCGAATCTAAGGTCAAGGATGGATCTTAGGGAAGATCCACAACTGATAGAGAAGGATCCACAACCTATCCCAAGAATATCTCAGGTGGTTGGGTCTCTCTAAGCTTATATAAGGAGGCCTTCTCATGGTGAAATGGATGGAGAAATTAAGAAATACCTAACTTATGATCTCATAAGAAAGGAAGAGACATTGAAGGCATCAAACTTATGATCTCATAAGGGAGATAATTAGTGAAGCATAGTCATTTTGTTTGTGGATCATTTGAGAAAGGGTTTGGACAAGGAGAGCTTGAAGAGGCTGTTGCAGCTTCATCAAAGGTCTGTAAGTATCTCTATTAAGTTCTCATTAATACATGTGCTTGGCATGTTTCCTTCAAGATTGTGTATGCTTTCACGAACTTATCTTTAATAGATAGATCTGGTTTCAAACTAATCGTAGTAGAATAGGAATCATGCTTTGTCTTTGATTGGATTTCAAGACTTGTTGAAGAGCTTGGGGATCAAATCTCAACTTGGATTGGGTGAGGACAAACATCGCAAAAAGGTACATCTTCTTCCTCTTCTATATAGATTAGCTTAGCTAGGTTTAAAGAGATGTCAGTGATCAAAGTTAGCACTTTTATGTCTTGGTCATAGGGGTCTAGGATCCAAGAGGGAATCCACCTGTCCATAGGGGGATTTTCCTGTAACAAAAGGAAACTCCACAATGAGTGTCTCTTTCTTTGTATCTACATTTCCATAACTAAAGAAAAGAGAGCAGAGCATAAGCCTCACCTTCTAATTGGGTTTTCTCCCATATTGGGTTTCCCAGGACATAGCTTGTGTTCATTTGTGTATGGATGGTGTGTTGTTTGGCACATTTCTTTCATTTTCATAATTCAGTTGTTTTGTAATTTCAAGCAATAAACTAGTAATAAGTAATTTGGGATCTAAGAAAGTAATTTGCATAATTTAAGATTTCAAAATATTATAAGATCTATTGTGATGAATTTTTCCAATGGAACATCCATGATAGATTATGAAGCATATCGGTATCATAACGGTTTTCTTTTGGGTATTTGTGGAAATTTGCAAGATCTAGGAATTGGCTTAAGGAAAAAGTCACAGAATCTGAGCCATGGAAGATGAGTATGTTCACAACAACCCTCAAGATCTAGCAGAAGAGATATTTGCTAGATTGGAAGAGCAAGTCACAAATATCTCTCACAATATATCCCTCCTCATGGTAGCTCTAGCAAGAAAGATCGAACTGTTCGAGGAGGATAGAGACTCTAACTCAGAGATCAAATCAGAGGGGAAGCAAGGAGAAAATGAAGACAAAAAAAAAGAGTCGAAGAAAGAGCCCGAGAAACAGAAGCTACATTCCAGTACAATTACCCATTCAAAAATTTTATTTAAAATGGAAGTGAAAATGGATATCAAGCCATACTAAGGTGAGATCGATACATTAAGTTGAATCATTGGTTGCAAAAATTAGAGTTTTATTTCAATATTCACAATATAAATGAGGAATAGAATATTTTGTTTACCCAAATGAAATAGAGGTCCATGCATTAACCTAGTGGGAAATCCACGCCGAGAAACTCATGTTGAAGGGTGAACTTCCAATAACTAAGTGGGAGGATTTAAAAACCCTCATTAAGTCTCAATTCTACCCTATTAGGTATGTAGAGGACCAATGGATCTGTTGGCATTACTTTAGGAAAAGGAAAGGGCAGAGTGTGTGTTGGAGATACTTCACACACACCTAGGATTTATTTTTCCTAAGTTTTCCCCTATGTTTATTAGTCATTATTCAACCTTCTATAGTTTAGGGAGAATATTCTCTTCAGTTCACACTTCATTTTGATCAATTGAGTGGAGTCTAGATGACATATTGGTATCATCACCATGCATCATTGGGATCATCACTAGATAATGCACATTTTCCTTGGGATCATCACCATACTGGTGCATTACTCATGATTCCCTGATATCCTCTTCACTTCACTCTTTTTCAGTCAGTTAACTGAAGACTAAGAGACTATTTAACTCAGACTAGGTGGCAGTTTACTCCCATAATTGCCCGAGAGACTAGACTAGGTGGCAGTTTACTCCCGTAACTATTGGTGTGTGTCCAGATCACTCTAGACCATCACTATGTCACATTGGCTTCTCCTCCAGTACGCATTAGTTGAGTTATACATAGTATAGCATGTGTAAATTATCATGCATTCATTTGGTTAATGATAATTCTTCCATTCTTTCTCTCCTGCTTCTCTTTTCTCATATTTTCTCTATAAATTGTGTATTTCATTTTCTAGCTAGATATATTTTGTGTAGGTTCAACACATTTACATGGTTTCAGAGCCGACGAACTTATAGGTAAAATACACACCAAATTATTTTTGCAGGTACCGAAGATTGAAGACAACGGAAAAATGGAATTTCCAAAAGAAATCATTCTTACACCGTACAATTTCTTTGCATGGAAGGAAAAGATGATAATGCATCTTCGAGGTAGAGGATTATACATGTTAACCATGAAAAAATAAACCGAACCAACATCAGCCATAGAAAAATCCAAGTATCTAAATCGAATGGATAAAGCGTTTGGAACTATTTGCAGTCTCATTTCTCCTGAACTCCTCTTTCACATATCTTCCTGTAAAACTCCCAATGAAGCCTGGACAACCATGGAAGGTATTTTTGGAAAAAAGGACGAGATGAGGGGACACATGACTAAGGTGGAATTTCTCACTTTGGATCCAAAAACCTTCGACAATCTCCAAGATTTCTTTACCAAATATAAAGATTTGTTGTCGCAACTCAAGGCCTGCGGAGTTGATAAATATAAGGAGGAGAAACAAATGGTTCTTACCATTCTCTCCAAACTTGGTATGGAATACTCAGTGTTTGTATCTACATTTCATTCAGTTAGGCTCGCCTCTAGATCCACCTGGACAATGCCCTCTCTTGAGGCCTTTATAGAGTCTCTTACACAAGAGCAGAACAAGCTCATCAATATGGGAAAAATCAAAGGGACAAAGGTGCATGCACTTACCGTGAAATATGGTAGCAGTCATCAATATCATAAATCTAAATAAAAATACAAAAGGAAAGCACATGAAAAGGCAAAGAAGGAAGGGTACTCAAAACCCTTCAATGGTGCCTCCGGATCCAAAGGTGGAAAGGGAAGAAAAGTGGAGAAATGCACTAACTGCCATAAAGGATTCCATCCAAAATCCACATGTATGAAGAAATAGATAGATCAAATGACCCAAATACTTCAGAAAAACAACCTTGGAGATTGCATCCTCTAGGGTTCCAAGAAGAAGAAGCTAGAAGATCAGAATCTCAAGAAAGGCAATTCTAGCCATGATTTGATTTCCATCAACTCCTCTCTCGATGCTTGGATTGTAGCTTTGGGGGCATCACACCACATGGAAGACACAAAAGAAGTCTACTCTTCATTGGATGCATTAAAATGTCCTCTTATTTTGATGGGGGACAACTCTCCATTGGAGGTCACCGACAAAGGAATAATTGAACTCACAAATGGAAGCTTCGAGAATGTGCTACACATTCCCAAACTTTCCTTCAATGTTCTCTTTGTGTATCAGATGAAAAAATCTGGCACCGGAAAGAGAGTCATATTCACACCTGATGCAGTGGATATCTATGACATGCAAACCAATTCCATGGTTTCTACCGGTGAGGTAAATCATCAATCTAGACTCTACACATTTTCTCAATTTATTGAACTAGATTTTGCATTATTGCTTACCCATGTTGATGAAAGTAGTAGGATATGGCACAAAAGGTTTGGGCATTTAAATTTTAGATATATGAAACAAATTAGAAAGTAGTTAATGTTTGATGGTCTACCTGACATCCACTTCTCCAAAGGAATTTGTGAGGGATGTGTTCTTGGAAAGCACCTTCAAGAGAAATTCAACAAGGGAAAGACTGAGAAGGATTCCTTTCCTTTAGATCTGATCCATAGTGACCTTATGGGCCCCTTTTCCGCATCCATAAATCAGTAAATCAAGGTACATTCTCATTTTTTTTTATGATTTCTGACGCTTCACATGGATTTTCTTTCTCAGGAAAAATTCAGAGGTCTTTTAACAGCCCAAAGATTTCAAATCCCTTGTTGAGACACGGTCAAGAAAGAAAATCAAATTCCTTTGAACAGATAATGGGGGAGAGTATGTCAACCATGAGATACATAATATTTTTCATGAGGTAGGGATTCAGTTACAACACACGGTTCCCTATACTTCGCAGCAAAACGGAGTTGCTGAGCGGAAAAATAGATCTCTAAAAGAGATGGCATCTTGCATGCTACATGCAAAGTCACTTCCACAGAGATTATGGGATGAAGCACTTAATTGTGCAACCTACATCCAAAACAAATATCCCCATAGATCTATCAAGGATAAGACCCCCTATGAGGCTTGAAGAAGCCTCAAACCGGAAGTGACCCACTTCCATATTTTTGGTTCACGTGCATGGGCCAGGATTCCCTCTGAGAAGAGGAAGGCACTTCATCCAAAGAGAAAGGAGTGTATATTTGTTGGATACCCCAATGATGTGAAGGGATACAGAATCATTGATATTTCCTCATACCGACTCATCATTGAGTGGAGCGTCCAATTCGAGGAAAGTATCTCACATGTACCTCAACAACCGCATGTACACACTTTTGTTCTTCCACCTGTCAGAGATGATGATCATGCACATGTTGAATATTCTTCAGATGAGAGTTTTTTTTCTGGGGATTCAAATGATCCAGATATAGAGTCAGTACAATTAGATGCAGAGTCAGTGCATGAAGATGCAGATGTAGAGCCAGAGCAGAGGCCCAAGTGAGCCGAGACTACTCTTTAGGATGCAAGAGATCTTGTTGGGGAACCAGCTGATACTAGGAGGACTTGATCTGATTTCGAGGAGCCTCCTCTTGCACTCACTCCCACTGAATTGATGCCACCTAGACATATTTTCTTGGTTCAATATTCAGATCCACATTCCTATGGCGAGGCTGCTGGAAATCCCTTTTGGGAATCCGCCATGCAGGAGTACAACTCCCTTCTCGAGAACCAGACTTGGGATCTGGTTCCCTTTCCTTCAAGAAGGAAACTTGTCAGGTGTGGATGGGTTTACAAGATCAAGAGTGCAGTGGATGGACAAGTTAGAAGATACAAATCCAAGCTAATTTCCAAAGGCTTTCAACAGGTGCACGTCACTGACTATGATGAGAACTTAGCTCTAGTAGCGAAGATGGATTCCATACATTTGGAACTTTCCATTGTAGCAACCAAGGGATGGGGATTCCATCAAATGGATGTGAAGAATGCATTTCTTCATGGAGATCTCTTTGAGGAGATCTATATGGAGCAACCCCATGGATTTATGCATGATTCATCTTTGGTTTGTCGACTGGAGAATTCTCTTTATGGCCTCAATCAGGCCCCAAGGGCATGGTATGCCAAGATGGACTCCTACCTATTGTCATAGAACTTTGTACGTTGTAAGTCAGACCCGAATGTTTACATGCTCAAGATGAATTATTCACTTCTACTCCTAGTTCTATATATTGATGATTTGTTGATCACCGGTTGCTTGAATTCAGTGATTGCTGCAGTCAAGAGGATTCTTCATGATAGGTTCTTGATGACAGACATGGATATGATAAATTTCTTCCTTGGACTCAAGATTAGTCAGGATGCATCAGGAATCAAAATGTCTCGGGCCAAGTATGCATGAGATCTCCTTGAGAGATTTCACATGACAAAATTCAAGTCTTCCCCGACTCCTTTCCTATTAGGATTCAGACTTGTGGATGGCTGGGACACTCCACTGGTTGACAACATATTGTACAGAAAACTAGTGGGGAGCTTGTTGTATCTCACACATTCTAGACCAGACCTCTCCTATGTAGTTGGAGTAGTCTCAAGGTTCATGTAGGAGCCACATGAGATACACTAGAAGGATGCAAAGTGTATCCTTCGATACGTATAGGGAACCATCACCTTTGGGATTCACTATGCGGCAAAATCTACATTGGACCTCATCAGGTTCACTGATTCTGACTAGGCCGGCGATAGCATTGATCACAAGTCCACATCTGGTTACTCACTTAGTCTTGGTTCCAGGCCTATCTATTGGTCGAGCAAGAAGCGGGATACTATTTCTCTATCTTTAGCCAAGTAAGAGTACAGAGGGGTAGTTAACATAACCATTCAGGCTATGTGGCTACAACATTTTCTCATTGAGTTGGGCATTCAATTTCATCGGTCGATCATCATTTGGTGTGACAACCAAAGCACTCTGAAGTTATGCAGACATCCAATTCAGAGGAAGCGGATGAAGCACATCGAGATCCACATGCACTACATTCGGGACTTAGTACACGAGGGTATCATCGACCTGCAGTTCTATTCTTTAGCAGAACAAACTGCAGACATCTTCACCAAGACCTTCACTAAGCATAAGTTCCATTCTCTGCACAGTCGTCTTGAAGTGAAGGACACCGTTTCGTAGCAACTGTCAGTTCTTATTTTTACATACATTATACTTTGAGGAGGGGTTCCCATGAGCTTTTCCCTCTTTCATCGTTTATTTTAGTGTATCTTTTGTATTTGGGTACCTAACTTGGCCTCGTTGCCAGGACCCATTCTTTATTTTCACCATAGTGATGTTCAGGGGGGGTGTTGGAGATACTTCACACACACCTAGGATTTATTTTTCCTAAGTTTTTACCTATGTTTATTAGTCATTATTCAATCTTCTATAGTTTAGGGAGAATATTATCTTCAGTTCACACTTCAATTTAATCAATTGAGTGGAGTCTAGATGCCACATTGGGATCATCACCATGCAACATTGGGATCATCACAAGCTAATGCGCATTGTCCTTGGGATCATCACTAGACTAGAAAATTACTCATGATTCCCTGATCGCCTCATCACTTCACTCTTTTTCAGTCAGTTAACTGAAGACTGAGAGACTAGTTAACTCAGACTAGGTGGCAGTTCACTACCGTAACTGCCTGAGAGACTAAACTAGGTGGCAGTTTACTCCCGTAACTGTCGGTGTGTGTGCAGATCACTCTATATCACCACTATGGAGGATTGGCTTCTCCTCCAGTGTGCATTAGTTGAGTTATACATAGTATATCATGTGTAAATTGTCATTCTTTCATTTGGTCAATGAGAATTCTTCCATTCTTTCTCTCTTACTTCTCTTTTCTCATATTTTCTCTGTAAATTGTGTATGTCATTTGCTAGATAGATCTATTATGTGCAGGTTCAACACATTTATAGTGTGTAGGAGTACACCACTAAATTAAAAAATAAGGCTATCATGTTGGGTATCTCTCCCAAGAACCTGTTGAGCACTCGATTTCCTTTTGAGAAATGTGTTGTCTTTGCTTGTTTTATTGAATCTCATTAGTTATTCAGGTTTGTCAAACTTTATGAAACCCCCATGAATTAAAGAGGATTAACACTTAAATAAGGAATCAACAGCCAAAACACTTCACCTGATGTGCTCAAGATTCGATATCGGAAGGAATTCAGAGGTAAAAAAAGAATCACTTGGAAAACCTCAGTCGTTGAACGTCGATCATCACCAGTATCAGTGAAAGGAAGTTTTGTTTCATGAAAATTATCACATACGGGCATCACAGATAGTCGATCCCCTTCGGCATCGGTAAAAGGTGAAGGGAGTAAATGTTAAAGAAAATAGAAACGATATTGTCAATAGCCGATACCTGACGTGCTTGTAGGAATCAGAGAAGATTGAATTGCGACGAACATTCTAACCACACTAAGGAGTTTTCCCCGATCAAATATTCTCGAAGAATTTCGACATCGAGCGTTTGCGAAGAAGTTAATCCGATGAAAAACAATGCGATAGGTTTATCCCCGATCGCCGACCCCCGATACCTTTTCGGCATCGGTGAGCCTAGGCTTATTTTAGATCGCACAACTTGAAGAAAATCACAACCCCGACTAATACATGCAAATTAAGTCATCGGCATTCAACACCACGTGTCTTTGTTGTATTGGAGAAAATGTACAGTCTAGATTAACCCCGAGTCATTCTTGGTTCCCTAGGTCCAAGTTGCACCTTCGAGTCAGGTTTTCCACGTCAGCACTAGAATATGAAATTGATCGGCATCGAAGGTTTTTCACAGAAGGATATTAATGAAAATGTTCATGGCACATCCCCGATCCTCCCACTGAGAAAGTGACACGATGGGACATTTTAGCGCTAGATACGATTAGATTCAGAGCATTTAAGGGATTAATTAATTTCAAATGTTGCATTAGTTTTTGTTTCGTGTGAGAATAAAAAAGACCATTTGAAATTACCGATAGAACACATCACCCTCCACGCCTCCGATGTCAACCCACGATGAATTCAAGTTGTGGAGATTTGGCGGCACATTTTTTTGAATTCCACTCATCACCCGAATTAAATGGTTGATACGACACGATAAGTTCTTCCCCAGTTTAAATTTCCTTGAACCATTGTAAACAAAACCATTATGTGTGCAAAGGAGTTTCAGAGCATCCGGAGAAGCAAAACGAGCAATTCTGAAGTTGTAGAGATCCCTTGAGTATCAAATAACCAGGTTTAGCAAGATTTACAGGTATGTACCAGTCTATGGATTTTTCATGCTTACACTTCATATATATATTTTATCCAGTTTTTCTCTGTACATAGTCTCTAAAATATTTGTTTCGATTGCAGGAACAATGCCCCCAAGAAATCCGACCACTAGGCGATTGTCGCAGGTGCTGAAGCTAAAAGAACCAGAGGTAGGAGAAGGGTCCTCTCCAGGGGTAGAAAAATAATTGGAATACACTCCGAGGCCGGAACCAGTCATTAATACATATACAAAGAAGGTTTTCATTCAACCTCCAGCCTTTGGAGACACAGAGGCAAACACAGGGAACAAGAGGACACTCCCACATTAGGGAGAACTCTTCAAAAATATCAACCGAGAGGAATTCTCGGAGTACATCCCACACAGTGACCCAGATGTGAGAGCGCTCGACGACCATGTATTCTCGAATATATGATATTCGTACCTACACATGGTAGCAAGAAGGACCCCTGTGTTTCCCTATATAGAACTTATACAGTGGCTCATCGACCACACAGACACACATAAGTGTTTAATCAACGACGATAATGGTGGGTGTGTCAGGGTTTTCCTTCCGGTGGAGGTCCAAAAGTATTAAAAGCTTAGAGACCCGGAGGAGTGAATGAACATTGATTTCGTCATAATATTCTACGAGCACCATGACACCAGCTGGGTGCTGGCCTCATGGTGGAGAGAGGATAAAAAATCCACCAACCAGACCTCCTACTGATACCAGACTTCCAACTTAAGGGAGCCATACATCTACCTGATGTCTCTCATCTGCTGGTTGTATGGGGAGAAATCCTGTTCAATATTTTCATAGGCATGGATGCCTCTAGCTTACACAGTGGCCATTTTCGGGAGATAATTCAATTGGGGAGCCATCATTTCCAAGAAACCGAACATCTGCATACAACAGGCTCAGACGTCGAAAGAAGGAGAGACCCCATCCTTCTACATGGCCTCGTATTTACTAGATGTCATGTGTGCCAGAAACTTCTCTGTCGGCATGAACTTGAGATGTCACATCGCATAACTCCCAGTCCATGTATATTTCAACATCTTATGGGAGAACAGGTACAAAAAATCCTACTCCCTTATCTGCGATGAATTCATCACACGTATTTACTTTATTCTTTTCAAGAAAGAATGCCCGAGACTATCACTTGCGGCCAAAAAGATGATATAAAAGGTTGGCCACTGGTATCTCAACGAGTGTGATACCTACATCAGAGTGTTCAGGGCCACCAGAGCACCTCATCTCCTACCCGCGCATGTCCTTGACCAGCTTGTAGTGGGGGAGATATACTACCAAACCATCCTGTAGGGTTACAACGCCACTCTGGTCAAGGACAAGAAAAGGGCATTCATACCTTGTGGTTTCCACTTAGGCTTCTACATGGTGAAGGACACTGCTCAGGCCAAGAAAGAAGGAATGAGCCAATTGGATTTCATATTCCAGATCGACCGATTCCGGAAACACGACCCCAAGGGTCTGGTCTTGAAACATGCCTCACAAGTGTCATCATGTTGGACATACGCCCACAACAATTTTGAAGATGAAGTATTCACGTAAAATTCCCAGGACTGGGATGAAGTGGTGGTAAGGATGGTCAATCCAAAAATGACCAGGTTCAAAGCCATGAGCCTGGATGAAGAGGTGATGATCCTAGAACAATCGGCTCAAGGGGCCCTCAAGTCCAGAGAAGAAATGATAGTAGCCAAAGTAGCAGAAGCCCCCCTGGTAGCCCCAGTGAAAGATAGAGGTTTCCCCATGGCTTAGGACTCACGAGAGAGGGAGTTACTCATTATATAACAAGCACAATGGATAATTGATCAGATGTAAGATGACCCATACTTCATAGGTATGACAAGGCTCCTTGTTGATAACCCAGATGAAAGCTAGATAGGCCTAAGCGGCCCTGAACTGATAGAAGTCGATGAAATATCTAGGTTAGATGACCTTGAATTCACAATGCCACAGGCGAGATCAACAACACGTGTTTCGAATCATCCAGAGATAGTCAGAACATCAGGGAGAACAAGTGCGCCAAACCCCCTAAGAGAATTGATTAAAATCTATGATTATGATGAGAGTCCGGAGGTATCCCTTATGACCCCTATACATATCGAAGAGGAAAAGGAGCCAGAGAAGACATCTTCTCTAGTTCTCGACGTTCAAATTCAGGGGCTTCCATAGAACCAACAAGAATTCGAGATTTTCTTGGACACTGAGATGCCCAATGTACCAGAGACCCAAGCAGACAGTCCAAAGGACGAGATAGGGTTGGGTGAACAAAAGGAAGAAGCTCCACAAAATGAAATCAGCATCTCAACGACCGAGGATCAAGTAAGTACCGAGCCTACCCCCGATGCCTCAATTTCAATCGGTACTCAAGTCTCCGATGAGTGACAGACAAAAGTCGGGCCTTCAAAACATAGGGAGGAAGTTCAAGAACCCAGTCTTGAACAAGTATATACCATCGGGAGTCTGGGGAATAGACTCACTTGGGGAGATTAGCAAATCCCCTAACCCATGGATGAAGTAGCTGACATACATGCCATCGCTTATGATCATAAAAGGAAATCTATCATCCAAAGAAACACCAAGAAGAGGAGGATCACTTTAGATTGCTCCATCCTCATCACTATAGAGGAAAATATGATCAACACAAATCATCCTAAGACGTCCAAAATTATTGGAGTAGGTATGGCAATCACTGATGCCACCTTGGACAGAGCTAAAAGAGATGAAGAGGAGTTGGTCATTTCCTTAAAGGAATTGGAACATTTTCACCACTTGGAAAAATACTGTCAGGACACCACAGAGGCCGTGGTGTTCCTAAGGAGCGAATTCCAGGAGGCCTATAGAAAATTTACAGATGAGTGGCACCTATTCATTGGAAGCATAGTCGAGCTTTAGGAAGACACCCTCATGGCACTTGCAACGTGCAAAGATATGGAGAGGTGGTACGATAAAGCACAACAAGACGTGGAAAGGTTCAACTATATCAATGCGGTCCAACAGGGCCGAGATACAAAAGAGCACAACATTCAAGTGTTAAAAGAGAGCATCCTTGATCGCATAAAGAAATAGGCCAAGTATTGGGAAAAAATGGCTTGGGAACCTCATTAGGAAATCCAAGAAAAATGGGCCACGTGCGAGAAAATATGGATCGGGATCAACCGAGTAGTGAAAGACATCGAACTCACTGAGTTTGGCACACTCTACGACTTTGTCAACTTGCGTGACATTGTCTAGATTCACACCGAACAAGACTCATCCTGGTCCGAGGAAATAGCAAAGGTAACAAATATGGCACCAGGTCAGGTGCGACCATTCAAGGAGCTCCCGATCAAAGTGCGGGCTATGTTGCAATAGTTAAGTGCCAGAATAGTCAAGTATCGGGCACATGCAGTAGAGATAAGAGAGATTCACTCGGCCCCAATGGAACAACATAGATTCCTATATGCCAACACATGTGAGGATCTATTCATCAAGTATTCAAAGTATGAGAAGAGTCACCCACTGAAGTGATATCCTGAGATGACTCTTAGAAAAACTAATAGAAGAGAATGCCATGTGGCAAGTTTTGTTTCACTTATTTTCACTTTAATAGTTATTTTTAGTTAATTTTATGTTATAAATAAGAGCATCGACCAATTAGTTATGGATCGATGGTTGCTGCAAAGACCCTCATTTTTGGTTTTGTTAAGAACTATTTCGAAGCTTCCTTTAATTGAGAAGTCATTTTGGGACCATAGACAAGTTTTTGTTTTTTTCATCAAATGTGTGTATCATTGGATGTGGAGAATAATTATTTCTTATTTCCTCTCATGAATGGATGTTGTAACAAGTAAGAGCTACTAAATCTATTGATAAGTTATTCGATGCAATGTTTTACAGTTCTTTCCTTTAATGATGAAGATAAATCGTTGTGTTATTATGTGATTGATGATTAGAGTTAAGTGAATTATTTTTCTTTCCATCGTTTATCGCATGCATGTTTTCTTTGGATACATTGTATCACAGTCAGTAATTGGATTACCAACATAGTTAATGTATTAGTACTAGGCCTGTGGTAGAGAATCGTTGTATGCATGCTAGAGTGAAAGGGTTATCCCAAGCTCATCCTCTTCTCCAGTAGTTAAGTTTGTTCCCACTTTGTCACTTAGTTGGTTTATACCAGATTTATCTTATATCAGTACTACCTAAGAGAAAACAAAAAAAACGAACGTCTGAACTGAAGGAGAAAGCCTTCACGAGAAAACGTAAATCCCATTGATCATTTTGGTCGGATTGTAAAATCTGGAGAACCATCCACTATTAAATGTTGCAGAGTCTAATTGGGCCTTGGTGGCTGGTTTCGTTCCTGCTGTTGAGTTAAAGGGATCTAGGACCCCTCAACATAATTGGCGCTAGAAGGAGGGCTGAAGAATGAATAGATGAATATATATTTCACATAATATTTCAAACAACCCGTAGATTCAAAAAAATCCCACATGCATGGCTAGTCATTCCCAAGACAACCCACACAGACTGAGTACTCCCGAGACGAGTAAATCACCCCAGCACAAGGAATAATGCATGTTCCCTGATATACCTTACGCTCTTCCTCACGAGGAACTGAATCAATTCAGAAGAATCACAAGAGCATACGCCTGACAGATCGGTGCGCTGCCCTTAGCTCTATTACTTCCTCGAAGAAAACAAGTAAGCATACCAGTGGTTGATACCCCCAACCAAGTTTTTGTGCACATAGTAGAAGACCTGATAGATTTCTCTCTCACTGAAATCGAACATCCTCTTAATCTAATCTCTAAAACACCAGTCGACAACTTCTCTGAGCCGAACGATTTTCCGGAAGAAGAAGGGTTTAACTCAGAACGCTCAGTTTCAGGATCTAAAGACATGGAAAATAACAATGACCATGATTAAGAAAGGGGAAAACCACCTCATAATAATCAACCTTGGTTGGCTAGAGATGCTTTGTCCATCCCAGGACGAGTACATAACCTTCCTCGACACCTGGAAAAGTTACTTCCTAAATTTGACCCTGAAACCTCAGGATTTCCTCAAGACCATATGAAGAAATTCATACTAGCTATTAGAATTATGAATGTCCAACATGAATATGTATTTTTCAGGAAATTCCCTTACTCTTTCAAGAATTCAATCTCCATATGGTATTTTAACTTACCCATAGGATCCATAACTAGTTGGACGAAGTTTCAAAAGGACTTTCTAGATAAATTTGCAGAAGAAACTACTACAAGAGATTTGATGGATGAGTTGTTTTCCACCACCATGAGTTCAAAGGAAAGGGTTAAATACTTCAATCAAAGATTTACAACCATCTTAAACTAATTCCAGCCTGAGGCTAAACCTACTCAGGAGTTTCAAATCGAAGTATACGCTAATGCTCTCCCATCTTCTATTTCCATGTTTGTGAAATGGGATGCGAAACCAACCTTAGCTGAGAATTTTGAAGAAGACAAAATGATAGAGTTCCAAATGAAGGTATGAAAATAAGGCCATGTCTCGCTAGTTAAGAAAGAAGTTCAAATCCCTCCCAGGGGAGGAATCCTGTTGACTAGACCCCCAGGGAAACAAACAAAACAAGCTCCTGAAAAGGGAAGTGGGGACATAGAGGACCTACAACGCATGGTAAAAAAACTATCAAATGAAATCATAGACATGAAGAGAAGTGCAGGAGAGGGAAACCAAGGCCAGAGGCCCTATAAGCGTTTCTTTAAAAGGAATCCACCATTCAAAGCAATTGAACCTCCCCCAGCCAACCTAAACATCGATCTGGGAAATGTAGCATCTGAATCTTTCTGCACATATCACCAAGAGAATCAATCCGAAAGAGACTACCCTCAATGGGTGCATGCCATGAATTTGATGGCCAACCGGTTTCTAGATGAAGTCTCCCTAACCGAAAATCAAGCGGATCAACTATAAATATCGTCGATCATGAAGAGGTGGATCCACCAGAAGAAACAACCATGTTGATATGGGATCATGATTTAATCATGCCTTCCAATGACCTATGTGAAGTACAAGAACCACCCACAGAAGGCTTGGCTATGCAAACACGAAGTAGGGGTCAACCGGTCTCAGAAAAACTTGCTACTACCAAAACTTTGGGAGGAGGACCAGTTCCCGATCACCCGAAAGAACCTTTCTCTCCCCGAAGAAACCCTATAAACATCCATACACGAGAATCGCCCAAGATTGATTACAACATAGTATAATATTTGAAGATGTTAAAGGCAAACATATCAGTCTTGGACATATGTAGAATCCCTCAATAAAAAGACTTTATGTTATAAGCTTTGAAGTCAGTAGAAAATCCTACAACAAGCACTGACCAAGTGGGAATTCTAACTCCCACAGACCCAAGGAACAAACCAACTTTGAACGCCTGCTCTGAAGATAAGAAGGGAAGACCTTGTGTCCCACCATTTCTTTTAACGTTTGAAGTCTTCAACAGAAACCTCCATAAATGTTTGGTCGATTCAGGAGCATCTTATAATGTTATGCCCTTGTCTATTTGAAAAACATTAAACGTCGTTCCTCTCAGAAGCGATAAACATGTAATACAACTAGACAAAACCCAGGTGAAGGTTACGGGAGAACTCAAATATGTGATGATCAGAATAGCGACGCACCCAAAATTTGTGCAAGTGATTAACATCATTGTGGTAGATATCCCAGAAGCTTATGGATTATTATTTAGCCGAGCTTGGTATGAGAATTTAAACAGATACTTTATTATAGTCTTGGCTCACCTTTGGCTACGATTAAAGGGGCATACAAAAATGATCAGGATCGATAGGGAAAGATATTCATCGACAAATTTCCCTAAATGAACCCTCATCGACAGATTTCCCTATTCTTGGAAATTATTCATGTGATTCTGACTTAGGGAATTTATCCCCCCTCCCATCTGATGTCCCTCTTACTCAAAACTCCAAAATTAGTTTTCAAGAGGAATTGTCGATGACAGCAGAGGAAACCCTCTTCTGCCAAGAACCTTCATTAGAAATCACAGAAAAAACAGGAGGAAAAGAGGAAAGTGACAGAAAAGAGGAAGCTGATATATGTTTCCCACATGTTTGGACTATATACTTTGATGGCTCTAAATCGCAAGAAGGGTCTGGGGCAGGGTGCATTCTCATTGACCCGAAAGGTAAATGACATTTCATGTCCTACAAACTAGAGTTCGAATGCACAAACAACACTGTCAAGTATGAAGCTCTAGTACAGGGGCTAAAGAAATCCATAGACTTAAACGTCAAAGAATTGAAGGTTTTCGGAGATTCTGAAATCATCTTTAGACAAGTAAGGAATACTGTACATTGCAATTCTCCCCACCTAAATAATTACCAATAGGAAGTGCACAGGCTAATAAAGCATTTTGAAGCTTTCAACATTACAACGATTCCCAGAGAAAAGGACATTCTTGCTGATTCCTTGGCCACTTCTGCTTCAAGGCTATCACCTCTAGAATATTATGAAGCCTCCCTATTTACTGTGGAATTTCTCTACAAACCATCGATTCCCAACAATATTTCTAATTGGAAGGTCTTTGAAGGAGATGAACAGATCATAAACTTTTTGACTAACCAAGATAATTTCAAAGACTTGTCTATTGATGATGAATCATTCCAAGAACAATCAATGGAAACCGACCCTCATATAGATCAATCGACTAACAAATCAAAGTCTCATACGATACCAAAATGGATAGCTAATTTAGAAAACCTTTTTCACCTAAAGGAAATATTTATGGGGTCCAAAAATGCAAAGACCGGTAGTTCTTGTCCCATGCATGAAACTATAAACCTTGAAACCTTGAAAAACCCCCAAAATGTAAACCTTGACAAGACAATATCTAAAGAGGAAAGGAAGGCCTATCTCAAACTTTTAAGACAATATCAAGATGTCTTTGCATGGTCCTACCGAGATCTGAAAACTTATGATACCTGTATCATTCAACACACTATCCCTTAAAGCCTAAAGTAAAACCCTTCCAGTAGAAGCTCTGGAAGTACCACCCATCCCTAGAGCCTCTCATGTGTTAGGAGTTAAAGAAACTGTTAGACGCCAAGATTATCTTCCAGGTCAGACACTCTGCATGGGTAGCGAATTTGGTTCCTGTAAGGAAAAAGTCTGGGGAGATACTCCTATGCATAGATTTCAGAAATCTCAACAGATCTTCAGAAAAAGACAACTACCCAGTCCCACCAATGGAGAAACTCTTGCATACCATGTCTAGCTGTGAAACTTTCTCCTTACTGGATGGTTTCTCAGGTTACAACCAGGTTCTAGTTTCAGAAGAAGACCGCTTGAAAACTACCTTTCGAACCAAGTGGGGAACCTTCACTTACAAACGCATGCCTTTTGGGTTAATCAATGCAAGAGTGACCTTCTAGAGGGCCATGGACATAGTATTTCAGCGACTAATCAACAAGTGTGTAGTAGTCTACTTGGATGACGTGACTGTGTATTCAAAGGACAAAGAATATCACATCCAACATTTAACCCAGATTTTCGAAAGGTGTAGGAAATATGACTGTTGTAGGAAAATCTCCTTGCAGACAGGTAGATCGCCTCTAGAGCTTGACCTTAACCCTAGACAGAAAAATGCTTAATGTGGACACTGACTTCCTTTCAAATCTATCTAAACTAATACATGAGAAGGAAGGATAACAAAAGTACCTCTTAATCGACGTTTGTCCCTGCACGCTCCGAGTTGCGCTCCAATCCTTTGCTCCTCGCTGAGTTCTGCGGGCAAACAAGATACGACCACTTCCTACTCTATTGATATTAGCTTGAAAACAGATCTACCAATTAATGATAAGTTCATGTAATCATCAGACACAAACTCGAAAGAAACATGCCAAGCGTGTCATATTAATGAGAATAACGACAACAATACTTACAATCGTAGATGCGAATGTGACAGTAGTACTTAAAATCGTAGATGCGAATGCGACAACTTCGTCAAGTCCTCTTCGTCTAACCCTTGCTTGAAAGATCCACAACCTGGTTGATAGCAGCTTCACTGATCACTTCTCCTTTGGCTGACTGTGTGTTTCCTATGAGATCATAGGTTTCATGCTAGCAATTCTTCCCTCCAATCAGCTCTGTTCCAGCACTACTTATGAGATCATAATTTTGGTGTGATTCTCTATTTTGCAGTCCTCTTTCACCATTAGAAAGCTTGCTTATATATCCTTGGAGAGGCTCAACCACTTGAGATATCCTTGGGGAAGTTGAGGATCTGCCCTAGGATCATGGCTGGACTAGGGATTCGAATCTAACTGCCTTCCACAAATGAAAAGATGCTTCCCCCATTCATCTCAACAACTTAACAACTACCCAGAATAGATAGCGCTCCCTCAAAAGGACCATCAGAGCACTGTAGCACTCCTTTGTAGGCTTTAGGGGGGTGCCAACGCTCTCAAAATCTATAACACTCCCTCAAAAGGGCCAGGGGAGCGTTATAACGCTCCTTGACAGTGTAAGGGGGAGCGCCGACGCTCCGCGATAGTGTAAGGGGGAGCGCTCCTCTCCAAAAACTCATTTTTTGAGGTGCTTTCAGATGGAAAAAGGTTTGCAAGCCTGTCGACTCATTTCTCCTCTTCCAAATCAGATGTTTGAGGTGTTTCAAGTGTCTTTCTCATGTTGTTATAGGCACGACATAGGCATCATGGCAGTATGCTTTGCTTGACACTTGTGAGCAACATGCAACACTTGTGACCTTGTGAGAAAAATGCGACACTTGCGACACTTGTAATGACGACACTTGCGACACTATCAAAGTGAGTAATTTTGATGTGTAACAGATTCCCCCCCAAAGTATGAAGTTAGAAGATAGGAACTGATAACTGAAATAATTTGTAGACTCTCAAGCAAGGGTATAGACTCGGAGAACCTGACAAAAGCTGCACACAAACATCCAACCAATATCATGACATATTTCAAAACCCAAGGCAGGCATGCCTATGCTTGGGTGATCGAGACTTGTAAGGTATGGCCGCCATAATATACACTGCGGATCCATAATTGTATTGATAAAAAAGGGTATAGCCACCGAAGATACAATGTGGATCTATACTTTGATGACTCGGACATATCGTAGCCACGAAAGATACACAGTGGATCTACGAGATGACAAGACATAGCCACGACCAATACAAAGTGGATCTATGTAACAGTGTATGTGTTCCTTGTCCAATAGAAACTCCTTCGCAACCTGGGCAAAGAGCATATCAAAGTGATTACTCAACCCAGGGTCTTCTTACCAATCCCAACATGGTACGATGCTAACCATGTGAATAGATGTCTTGATGTCGAACATGGCAGAAACCACTTGATTACCGGTCAATGAGGTAAACTGTTAACAAGTGCGAGGGAGATCACCATTAATGTCAATGATTCCCAAGGTACCTTAGTACATTCCATCGAACGTGAATAGATGAGCCGAGGTCGAACATTCGTGGAATCATTCGATCAGAGGTCAATGATGTAAAACCACTGTCGAATGTGAGGAGGCCTGCCATTGAGGCATGCAGGTCCTAAAGTACTAACTAGTTTCTAAGTCTAATTCCCGGATGATGTGCTGAAGTCGACAGGAATAGACTCGTCGAGGGAGGGCCTTGATGTATCCCCCATCAACGACACGAAACGGACATAGAGATGCAATCGGCAGATCAAATGGACATGGACTGACACAGGTTTTGAGGCAAGATATTTGGGATGGTTGACTCTCGAGGCAGATACTTCCCTTGAACACTGAGGCACAATAGAAAAACATGACATGGACCAAGACTATGCAATGGGTGCTATGACTTGCGTCGGGTGACCCAAAGGAGTGAAAGGAAACTCAAAGGATTGGCTTAGTGCAGAGGTTCAGCGGATTATGATATGTGCAGATGACAAAGTGTCATGTTCAAGGGCGACTCTAAGAAGTGTTGGACGATGTTCTCAAGAGACTGCTTGGCTTACTCCTTTCAATTTTTCCCCCATCCAGATAGACGAGTACCTCTTTTTTATTTAATGAGCTCGAGGAGGATAACACATGCTCGATATAACTTACCTTCGGTAAGTTCCTCTTCCTTTGTTTAACGAACTGGAAGAAGTAAGGGATCGGTCCCGTATGGGCCTGTCGATGTGTGCTTTAACGAGTCCAAAGAC
>ML798311.1:95030-109096 GCA_009831015.1 Picea engelmannii | reverse complement strand
TCCCGCCCAAGGAGTAAAGAGAAATCCAAGGGGTCTCGGACTACCATGACATCGATAAAGACAGTTTTCCCTCCCAAATTTACAGGAAACTGAGGAAGGATCCCTAAAGGTTGACTAGTTCTTCTGTTAAAAGCTAACAGATTATGTGTAACCGGTGCAAGCTGCAGACAACCCAAAGCGTACCAAGCAACAAAAGACAAAATACTAACGGATGCACCTTCATCTATCAGCGTTTGAGGAATGTCCCGACCACGAACCTGTAGTGTAATCTGGAAAGGAATGTGGGAGGGAAGACGAGGTCTAGTTAGCGCACCCCAATCAAAAAGGATGGCTTCAGTACTTGGAGGGGGTTCCATAGGAGGAGGAGGAATGCCCCAGGCATGGTAGAGTCTATATTAATGAGAAAAACAAGGGCAGTATCGGGTTTACTCTCTAGAAGGAGAGTAGGATCGACCGATGATTGGATCGGATCGACCAATGGTGGACTTGGATAGACCACTTGGGCACTCTTCAGAGGAAGAGTGGGACTGACCGAGGAAGGGACTGGATCAGTCACTTTAACATCCCTCAATGGAGGAATGGGATCGACCGATAGTGAAACTAGATCAACCACTTGAGTTTCATTCTCCAAGGGAAGAATGGGGTCGACAGATGGAAACAGATCGACCTCTTTCGTGTCACTCTCTAACGAGAGAGTGGGATCGACGGCGGATGAAGACAGATCGACCACTTTGGTGTCACTCTTTTGATGAAGAGCGGGGCTGATCGATGATAGAACTGAATTAGCTACTTGGGTTCGTGGTTCAATCAAGGAGGAAACTAGATTGACCACCTGATCAACCGGACTGACCGGAGATGGAACCGGATTGACTAGTCCATCAACCAACGATGGGTCGGAGGAAAGCTTATGATAACCTTTTGGAAGTTGAAGATTTTCCAAAAGAGAAGAAGCCTCGTCCATGCAAGGACAAATGTGAGAGTAATGATTTCCTTTACATAACATGCAAGGGAACTTGACAGTTTTCTTCTTCTTACCAACCTGAACATCACTAGTTGATGGGGTATCATCGACATGACTGATAGAGGCTGATGACGTGAAGGACCACATTTCTAAGACCTGGGTAAGACCGGGGAAATCCCTCAGAAAGTGCTCACCCTTACAAAGGTTGCAAGGGAATTTGGGTTTTGGATTGTTCCGTTTAATCTTGTTGATCTCATCAACACTCCCAGTACTATTAACAATAACTGGTTTCTTAGAGCCAACATATGATGTTGTTGGGGCCTTGGTCCTTTTCGGGTTCTTCTTCTTCTTCTCTTTCCGTTTCTTCTTCTTCTGATCAACTTGGCTACTTGCTTTAGAGCTTTCACTAGGCGAAGAAGGAGAAATGGAAAGAGACTTAATGGGCAAAGAAGGCGAAAATTCGACGTGAGTTTGATGTGTGGGTGGTGTATTGACATCCAAAGTATTAGGTGCAACTGAAACATTGGGAGGATTTGGGATCACCGGAGTGGGGAACAACCAAATTGGTAATCCAATAGTGAGTCCTGGAAGACTTAGTGTAGAAACATATGGAGGACCAAAGTTTCCAAATGAAGGAAAGGTATAAGGTTCCCCAGAAGAAGGGGTTCCTCCATTGGTACTCCCAAGATTCGATGCCATTAACACTGACTCGACCTAAGGTCCACTAAGTAAAAGAAACAACATACGCTAATAGAATCTAAGAATCACAACCAAGCAAACATGACCTTCTTTTGATGACCGTACTAGTTGGTAATGAAATCCAACGTCGCGTGATCAAGTCCAGAAGGGGCGGGGATAGGGTGGAACAGTTACAATGGCGACCTTCTTAACGGACTTACGCCTTGGTGTAAGCTTCCACGCAGTAATTGTGGATTTACCCTCCAAGGAGCTCGAGTGAGTTTGACAAATGTCTGTTCCAGGTATAATGAGACTTCCCGTCACCGTCACCTTGTGTAAGACCCTAAAGATTATGGCCACTAAGGTTACCAATTTGCAGTCAGCCCCTGGGCGGGAACAATCGACAGTCCGATCCGAACGTACAGGCAGGGTATCAAGCCCGAAATCAACTAAAAGGATTCCACGCAGTAATTGTGGATTTACCTCAAAGTGACCCCCGTAATACTATCTGACCACCACAATCAGTTAAACCACGGAGGGTTAGTCCCCGTAGCTCACCCGAATGCGACCTCGTGCGTAACCCCTGTGTGAGAGGGGGATCCCAGGCAGACTTATACGATAATTGGATTTACTCTCCCTAACTCAGGATGCTATTGTTTGTTTTAGAAACTTTGGAGAGTTATGCTCACAGCCCTAATCCAAAGTACTAAGCCTAGTCTACTGTTGGTGGAGGATCCTAGAAAAGAAAAAGTTCTAAATAACTTTTAATTAGCGTTGATTTTATCGCTGTTCTTTACGCAAAAGGGGTGCATGGAAGTGAAACAAATGGAATTATGACTCAGACCCAAAGAATGCATCAAATATGATAAGAAGTCATTTCCTTTCGATGAACATCTAGCTAAGGGAGAGAGAGAGTTCTTTCACTAATCCAGCACTAATAAGGAATGCCCTCAAACGATTCTTTTCTCAATCAAATCCTGATGTAATGCAAAAACTTATTAAAATGCCTTCTAATATGCACAATCAATCATGGAGGTACTTTTTCATTGTTCGTATATGAGTTAAAGATCAATTCAACACAGTGCTTGTCTTGCTAATTGTCTTTGCATGAATGAAAATCGAACTAGCACAAGCGGAAGTCATACAAACAATGCACCCTCTCGTTGCAATCAAAACGAAAAAGCGAAAGAAAAGAAACAATCAAAGAGAAAACAAAATTCACACCCAAAAAGAAAAAGTTGAAGAACAATGACCTTGACTCAAATCGAGATAAAGAGGTCTGTAGGCCTTTGATAACCTTCACCAAGGTTTTTACTCAGCTGATGAGGAGAAAAGAACAATGCATAGGTTTCGAATTTTACTCAACAAGAAAAACTCAATGAAAATGGTGAAGAAGGCTACAAGATCCAAACAATAAGGTGCGTATTCTTCAATCAAAAGACAAATGTCAAGGCTGAAAGAGAAGAAAAATTGACTCACTAGATCACTCAGCAAAAGAGACACAGAGGCAAACCCTGAAAAAGACAGTTCTGGAGGGTTATTGGGCCAAAAAGAGGATGACACTCTGTTGCCAAGAGAAAGGAGCATTATAGCGCTCTGTGCAAAGCTATTAGGAGCACTGGCGCTCTGTCAACACTAGGTCAGGGGCGCCTGGGTCTGAAAGCCCCAGAAATGTCAAAAAAATCCAAAAATTGGGATTCAAACTTGACAAGTATGCTGAGTGTGATAAGGTAGGGAGCCAATCAGCTCATGAAACCAATCAGAAGAGGAGTGAACCAGGTCTGAAACAATCAAGGGACAGAACTAGGTCAAATGAGGAGGAATCGAAAAAAGAGGTTTCGATTCGAGGCTATCTCCCCAGTGGAGTCGCCAGATTCTGTTGTAGGAAAATCTCCCTGCGGACAGGTAGATCGCCTCTAGAGCTTGACCTTAACCCTAGACAGAAAAATGCTTAACGTGGACACTGACTTCCTTTCAAATCTATCTAAACTAATACATGAGAAGGAAGGATAACAAAAGTACCTCTTAATCGATGTTTGTCCCTGCACACTCCGAGTTGCGCTCCAATCCTTTGCTCCTCGCTGAGTTCTGTGGGCAAACAAGATACGACCACTTCCTACTCTATTGATATTAGCTTGAAAACAGATCTACCAATTGATGATAAGTTCATGTAATCATCAGACACAAACTCGAAAGAAACAGGCCAAGCGTGTCATATTAATCAGAATAACGACAACAGTACTTACAATCGTAGATGCGAATGCGGCAGCTTCGTCAAGTCCTCTTCGTCTAACCCTTGCTTGAAAGATCCACAACCTGGTTGATAGCAGCTTCACTGATCACTTCTCCTTTGGCTGACTGTGTGTTTCCTATGAGATCATAGGTTTCATGCTAGCAATTCTTCCCTCCAATCAGCTCTGTTCCAGCACCACTTATGAGATCATAAGTTTGGTGTGATTCTCTATTTTGCAGTCCTCTTTCACCATTATAAAGCTTGCTTATATATTCTTGGAGAGGCTCAACCACTTGAGATATCCTTGGGGAAGTTGAGGATTTGCCTCCTTCAGTTGAGGATCTTCCCTAGGATCATGGCTGGACTAGGGATTCGAATCCAACTGCCTTCCACGAATGAAAAGATTCTTCCCCCATTCATCTCAACAACTTAACAACTGCCCAGAATAGGTAGCGCTCCCTCAAAAGGACCATCAGAGCGCTGTAGCGCTCCCTTGTAGGCTTTAGGGGGGCACCAGCGCTCTCAAAATCTATAACGCTCCCTCAAAAGGGCCAGGGGAGTGTTATAACGCTCCCTGACAGTGTAAGGGGGAGCGTCGGCGCTCCAAGATAGTGTAAGAGGGAGCACTCCTCTCCAAAAACTCAGTTTTTGAGGTGCTTTCAGATGGAAAAAGGTTTGCAAGCCTGTCGACTCATTTCTCCTCTTCCAAATCAGCTGTTTGAGGTGTTTCAAGTGTCTTTCTCATGTCGTTATAGGCACGACATAGGCATCATGGCAGTATGCTTTGCTTGACACTTGTGAGCAACATGAAACACTTGCAACTTTGTGAGCAAAATGCGACACTTGCGACACTTGTAATGACAACAATTGCGACACTATCAAAGTGAGTAATTTTGATGTGTAACAATGACATATCCTTTAACCCTAAGAAAACAATTTTTGGTGTCGAGGAAGGTAAGTTGTTAGGCCACATTATATCTCTAGTAGGCATTCACATAGACCCAGAAAGGATTAAGGCTATAGCTCGTCTTCCATTGCCTCACAACAAAAAGGCTATGCAATTGTTCTTCGAAAAAATCAATTTTGTGAGGAAATTCACCCCCAATTTCACGGAAACTATCAAACCCTTACAAAAAATGATTCGTAAAGATGCAAGATTTAAGTGGGATGATGAACAGAAGAATGCCTTCAACAATATTAATACTTCAATATCTCAAGCCCCAGTGTTGCAAAGTCTCAATTTCAACAAAGATTTTTTCCTCTATACTTTCGCTTCCGACCAATCATTAGTTGTAGTATTGACTCCGAAGGATGATGATAACAACGAGGCCCTGGTATCGTTCATGAGCACTAATATCCAAGGTGCCAAACTAAATTATCCTACTACATACAAGTAGGCTTATGCGGTTTACAAAGAAGTAAAACATTTCAGATCTTACATCCTCAAGAACCATACCAAAGTCATCATGCCTCACCCTGCAGTCTGATCCCTGTTTACTCAATAGGAGATGGGGGAAAGAAGAGAAAATTGGATGGCAGTAGTCCAAGAATTTGATCTAGATATAAAACCTGCTAAACTAGTTAAAGGACAAGGGTTATGAAAACTGGCATTTGAAGCTTAGGACCAAGTAAATGAAGACCCCAGATGGGAGAATGAAATGGAATTATGGTGTGGTGAAGCTTCATACATCTCCCCGGGGCAAGAGTCTTGGTATGAGAAATTCAATTATCTCCTGCACCATGGAACTTGCCCATAAAACCTAAACCCTAGGGAAAGGAGAGCTCTCAGGTTAAAATCCACACAATATCACCTCATAAATTTAATACTCTTCTGGGTTAATTATGATGGGATACTTTTAATATGTATCGAACGTGAAGATGCAGACAAAGTTCTGAAGGAGCTCCATGATGGCCCTTTCGGTGGACATTTTGCAAGAAACAACACCGCTCATAAGATACTGAGAGATGTCTATTATTGGCCCAATTTATTCAAGGATGCTCACACATATGCTAGAAACTGTAAAACTTGTGAAATAAGCACTAGGAGGGAGAAGAGAGGAACTGTCCCACTCCAACCAGTGACCATTTCTAGGCCTTTTGAGTAATGGGGGTTAGATATCATAGGAGAAATCACACCAAGTTCTTCAAAACAACATAAGTACATACTTACTACCACCGATTATTTCACGAAATGGGCAGAGGCTATCCCATTGACCCATGTAAATGAGAAGGTGGTGATCCAATTAATAGAACAACAACTAATCACAAGATTTGGTGTCTCTTCTGTCCCTTTTTTTGATAATGCAGGTTAATTTTCTTCCACCTTATTAATGGATTTTTCTCTAGATAAAGGAATCATAATTAGATACTCTGCAAACTATTATCCATAGGGAAACGGGGTGGCAGAATCAACCAATAAGAACCTAGTAAGAATATTAAAGAAAACAGTTGCAGACAAACAGAGAAATTGGCATAATTCACTTCATAATGCTTTATGGGCTGATAGAGTCACACCCAAGGAATCTATAGGGAATTCCCCATACTTTCTGGTATATGGGCATGAATCCATTCTCCTGAACGGGCTTTATATTCCATCCCTTCAACTTGCCCAAGATTCCAGAGGGAAATCCTCATCAGTCATACAACAAAGAATTGACACCCTTCTCATGCTAGAAGAAGAAAGGGAGAAAGCTAAAACAAAGTTCATATCCTACCAGTAGATAGTTAAAAGGTGGTTTGATAAGCATAAGGCTAAAGAGAATAATTTTGAAGTAGGAGACTTAGTCCTAAAATGGGACAGAGAAAATGAGCCTAAAGGAAAACATTCTAAGTTTCAGAATCTATGGCTCGGACCTTTCCCATATCTAATGGTGGTCGAGAAAATTGGGTTAGGCACATATCTACTACATAATATGAGGGGGGAACCTGACGCTCTCCCAGTATATGGACAAGCCCTGAAACAATATTTTCACTAAAAAAAAATAAAATAAAAATTTGTGTTTATTTTAGATGCATTGCTTTATCTTTTGCATTTATACATTTTTTGTTTTATCTTTTGCGATTGTGCTTTTGAGCTTTTGAAATATTTTTTTTAGCAAGACAATGGTTGACCTAAAATCATGTGACATATATAACTTCATTCCTAACTCATCACTCACATACAAACACAAGAAACGTTGAGGAACCTGCAGTTCTTTCAAGGGATTCTCTATCCAACCTGCACAGATGAAAAAATTTGGAGACAAGTGGAAGTGTCTGCTTAGTGGTCTGGTAAAACCTTAAGGGAAAGACAGTAATCTAGAAAGGAATACATGCACCTCAGGGACATAGCTAGTGAGTTTCACCTTAACCATCTCATTTTTGCAAATAACAAACATCCTCCTCTCCTGCTCACTCAGGGCATTCTGCCGAAATAAAAGTCAACTATATCAAATGAGCGCACAGTAGGAGAGGGTATGAAAATATCTCCGCCATGGCTATGGATGCTTGATGGCAACGAAGCAAGGTCTGTGACATCAGGCTGACTCCACCGGGGCTATGGACGCTCGATGGTAGTGGAACAACATCGTAGAAAATAAATATGGGTAACTAAAAGGCCTAGTGTCAATGAATGCTTTACTATACTCTTGTCAAAAGGGGGCGTGATTCAAGGTTATAGGAAAAGAAGTCAGGATAAAGGTTAAAAAACCCCACAGGCAGGCCCAGATGTGTCAACCGGGGAAATTTCAAATGAAAGGGTGAAAGGGGCTCTGATAAAAACCAATTAAGTTCTTCACCAAATTTTGCATCAGTTGAGCCTGGGGGAGGAACATAGATTCTTCTTTCGCAGTAATTCACCATTTGTTGAGAACTCAACACACCCTAAAAAGCCTATGTCAATTTTTCACGTTTTGGGTACCACTTGATCTTTGCACTATATGAACTCGATTTCCTTTTGAGAATTTTTTTGTCTAACTTTATGAAACCCCCATGAATTAAATATGTTTGACACTTAAATAAGGAATCAACATCCAAAACACTTCATCCGACGCGCTCAAGATTCAGTATCAGAAGGAATTCATAAGTAGAAAAAGAATCACTCGGAAAACATCAGTCATTGAACGTCGATCCTCACCAGTATTGGCGAAAGGAAGTTTTGTTTCACGACAAGTATCACATATGGACATCGTCGATAGTCGATCCCCTTCGACATCGATAAAAGGCGAAGGGAGTAAACGTTAAAGAAAAGAGAAACAATATTGCCATTAGTCGATACCCGACGCACTTGTCGGAATTAGATAAGACCGAATCACGACAAACATTTTGACCATTCTAAGGAGTTTTCCCCAATCACCGATTCCCAAAGAATTTCAACATCAGGTGTTTGCGAGGAAGCTACTCCGAAGAAAAAAAATGCAATAGGTTTATCCCCGATACCTTTTCGACATCGATGAGCCTAGGTTTATTTTAGATAACACAACTTGAAGAAAATCCCGACCCCGACTAATACACGTGAAATAAGTCATCAGTCTTCAACACCACGTGTCTTTGACAGATTGGAGAAACTTTATGGTCTAGATTAACCACGATTCATTCTTGGTTCCCTAGGTCCAAATCGCACCTCTGAGTCATTTTTTCCACGTCAGCACCAGACGATGAAATCAATCGACATTGAAGGTTTTTCGCAGAAGGATATTAACAAAAATATTCATGGTGCATCCCCGATCCCCGATCCACCCATTGAGAAAGAGAAACAATGGGATGTTTTAGCGCTAGATACGATTATATTCGAAGCATTTAAGGGACCAATTAATTCCAAATCATGCATTAGTTGTTGTTTTGTGTGCGAATCAAAACGACTGTTTGAAATTACCGATAGACCACATCACCCTATGCGCCTCTGTCGTCAACCCACAATGAATTCAAGTTGCGGAGATTCGGCGGTAGATTGTTTTGAATTCCACTCATGACCTGAATTAAATGGTTGATACGACACGGTAAGCTCTTCCCCAATTTAAATTCCCTTGAACCATTGTAAATGAAACCATTCCGCACGTAAAGGAGTTTCAAAGCATCCGGAGAAGTGAAACGAGCAATTCGAAAGCTGCAGAGATCCCGTGAGTATCAAATAACTAGGTTTAGCAAGCTTTACAGGTATGTACCAGTCTATGGATTTTTCATGCTTACACTTCATATATATATTTTATCCAGTGTTTCTCTGTACGCAGTCTCTAAAAGATTTATTTCGATTACAGGAACAATTCCTCCAAGAAATTTGACCACTAGGCGATCATTACAGGTGTCGAAGCTAAGAGAACTAGAGGTAGGAGAAGGGTCCTCTCCAGAGGTAGAAAAAAAGTTGGAATACACTCTGAGGTCGGAACCAGTCATTAAGACATCTACAAAGAAGGTTTTCATTCAACCTATGGACTTTGGAGACACAGAGGAAAACACAAGGACTAAGACGACACTCCCACATTGGGGAGAACTCTTCAAAAAGATCAGCCGAGAGGAATTCCCAGAGTACATTCGACACAGTGACCTAGATTTGAAAGTGCTCGACGACCAGGTATTCCCAAATATCCAACAATCATACCTGCACATGGTAGAAAGAAGGACCCCTGTGTTTCCCTGTATGGAACTTCTACAGTGGCTCATTGACCACACAGACACACATAAGTGTTTAATAAATGACGACAGTGGTTGGTGTGTCAAGGTTTTCCTTCCGGTGGAGGTCAAGAAGTATTACAAGCTTAGAGACCCAGAGGAGTGACTGAACATTGATTTCATCATAAAATTATACGAGCACCACGACACCAATTGAGTGATGGCCTCATGGTGGAGAGAGGATACAAAATTCACCAATCGGACCTCCGGATGGTACCAAACTGCCAACTTAAGGGAGCCATACATCTACCTGATGGCTCTCATCTTCTGGTTGTATGGGGAGAAAGACTGCTCCACATTTTCAGAGGCATGGATGCCTCTAGCTTACACAGTGGCCATTTTCGGGAGAGGCTTCAACTGTGGAGCCATAATTTCCAAGCAACTGAGCATCTACACACAATAGGCTCAAACGTCGAAAAGAAGGAGAGACCCCAACCTTCTACATGGATTTGTATTTACTGTATGTCATGTGTGCTAGAAATGTCTTTGCCAGCATGAACCTGAGAGGGAACATCGCAGAACTCTCGGTCCACATATATTTCAGCATCTTATGGGAGAACAGGTACAAAAATTCCTACTCCCTTATCTACGATGAATTCATTGCACGTATTTACTTTATTCTTTTCAAGAAAGAATGCCTGAGACTATCAGCTGCAACCAAAAATATGATATAAAAGGTCAGCCATTGGTATCTCGACAAGCACGATACATACATCAGAGTGTTCTGGGCCACCAGAGCACCTCATATCCTATCCTTGCATGTCCTTGACCGTCTTGTAGTGGGGGAGATATGATACCAGACCATCCTGCAGGGTTACAATGCCACACTGGTCAAGGACAATAAAGGGGCATTCATATCTTATGGTTTCCATGTAGGCTTCTACATGGTGAAAGACACCACTCATGCCAAGCAAGAAGGACTGACGCAATTGGAGTTCAGATTCTAGACCATTCGATTCCGAAAACATGACCCAAAGGGTCTAGTCTTGAAACATGCCTCGCAAGTGTCATCCTCCTTGCCATACACCCATGATAAGTTTGAAGATGAAGTCTTCATGGAAAATTCACAGGAATGGGACGAAGTGGTGGCAAGGATGGTCAATCCCAAATTGACCAGGTTCAAATCCATGATCCTGGATGAACATGCGATGATCCTAGAACAATTGGCTCAAGGGGCCCTCAGGGCCAGAGAAGAAATGATAGCAGTCGAAGCAGCAGAAGCCCCCTGGTAGCCCTGGTGCAAGATAGAGGTTTCCCCATGACTCAAGACATGCGAGAGAGGGGGTTACTCATGATAGAATAGATGCAACGGATAATTGATCAGCTGTAAGATGACCCAGACCTCATAGGTATGATAGGGCTCCCTACTGATAACCCAGATGAAATCCAGATAGGCCCAAGCAACCCTGAACTGATAGACATCGATGAAATCGTCAAGTTAGACAACCATGAATTCACAACGCCACCGTCCCGTCAACAGGTGTTTTGAATCAGTTGGAGATAGTCAAAACATCAGGGAGAACAAGTGCGCCAAACCCCCTAAGCAAATTGATTAAAATATATGATGATGATGAGAGCTCAGAGGTATCCCTTGTGACCCATGTACATATCAAAGAGAAAAAGGAGCCAGAGAAGACATCTTCTCCAATTCCCGAAGTTCAAATTCAGGGGCTTCCACAGAACGAACAATAAGTCAAGAGTGTCTTAGACACTGAGCTACCTAATGCACGAGAGACCCAAGAGGACAGTCCGAAGGATGAGCCAGGGTCGGGTGAACAAAAGGAAGAATCTCCACAGTACGAAATCGACATCTCAACGGTCGAGGATCAATTAAGTATCGATCCTACCCATGATGCCTCAATTTCAATTGGTACTCAACTCCCTAATGAATGGAAAACCAAAGTCGGGCCTTCAAAACAGAGGGGGGAAGTTCAAGAACCCAATCTTGAACAAGTATATACCATCGGGAGTCTGGGGAATACACTCACTTGGGGAGATCAACAAATCCCCGAACCCGTGGACGAAGTATCCGACATACATGCCATCTCTTATGACCAGAAAAGGAAAGTTATCGCCCAGAGAACCACCAAGAAGAGGAGGATCACTTTAGATCGCTCCATCCTCATCACTACGAAGGAAAATATGATCAACATAGAGCATGCTAAGACGTTTGAACTTATCGACACAGGGATGGAAATCAATGATGCCACCATGGACAAAGCTAAAAGAGATGAAGAGGAGTTGGCCGTTGCCCTGAAAGAATTGGAACATTTGCGCCACTTGGAAAAATACTATCAAGACACCACAAAGGCCGCGGTGTTCCTAAGGAGAGAATTCCAGGAGGCATATAGCAAATTTACAGATGAGCAACACCTATTCACTGCAAGGATATCTGAGCTTCAGAAAGACACCCTCATGGCACTTGCGACATGTAAAGATATAGAGAGGTGGTATGAGAAATCACAACAAGCTGTGGAAAAGGTCGACTATATCAATGCGGTCCAACAGGGCCGAGATACAGAAGAGCACGACATTTGGGTGTTAAAAGAGAGCAGCCTTGATCGCATAAAGAAATCGGCTGAGTATTGGGAAAAAATAGCTCGGTAACCTCATCGGTATATCCAATAAAAATGGGCCAAGTGCGAGAAAAGATGGATTAGGATCAACCAGGTAATGAAAGACATCGACCTCCCTGAGTTCGGCACACCCGACGTCTTCTCAACTTGCGTGACATAGTCCAGATTCACACCGAACAAGACTCATCCTAGGCCGAGGAAATAGAAAAGGTAGCATATATGGTGCCAGGTTAGGTGCGACAGTTCACGGAGCACCCGATCAAAGAGCGGGCTATGTTGCAATAGTTAAGTGCCAGAATAGTCAAGTATCGGGCACATGCAGTAGATATAAGAGAGATTGACTTGGCCCCAATGGAACAACATATATTCCTATATGCCAACACATGCGAGGATCTATTCATCAAGTGGCCGGAGTACGAGAAGAGTCACCCACTTAAGTGATATCCTGATATGACTCTTAGAAAAATTGATAGAAGAGAGCGCCATGTGGCAAGTTTTGTTTCACTTATTTTCACTTTAATAGTTATTTTTAGTTAATTTTATGTTATAAATAAGAGCATCAACTGGTTAGTTAGGGGTCGATGGTTGCTGCAAAGACCCTCATTTTTGGTTTTGTTAAGAACTATTTCGAAGCTGCCTTTAATTGAGAAGTCCTTTTGGGACCGGAGACAAGTTTGTGTTGTTTTCATCAAATGCATGTATGATTCGATGTGGAGAAGAATTATTTCTTATTTCATCTCATGAATGGATGTTGTAATGAGTAAGAGCTACTAAATCTATTGATAAGTTATTTGATGCAATTTTTTACAGTTATTTCCTTTAATTATGAAGATAAATCGTTGTGTTATTATGTTATTGATGATTAGAGTTAAGTGAATTATTTTTCTTGCCATCGTTTATCGCATGCATGTTTTCTTCTGATAAATTGTATCTTAGTCAGTAATTGGATTACCAACACGGTTAATGTATTATAACCAGGCCTGTGGTAGAGAATCATTGTCTGCATGCTAGAGTGAAAGGGTTATCCCAAGCTCAACCTCTTCTCCAATAGTTAAGTTTGTTCCCACTTTGTGACTTAGTTGGTTTATACCGGCTTTATATTATATCAGTCCTACCTAAGAGAAAAAACAAAAAAAGAATGTCCAAACTGAAGGAGACAACCTTAACGAGAAAACGTAAAGCCCATCGATCATTTTGGCCATATTGGAAAATTTGGAGAACCATTCCACTATTAAATGCTACAGAGTCTAATTGGGCCTCAGTGGCAGGTTTGGTTCCTGTTGTTGAGTTAAAAGGATATAGGACCCCTCAACAGAACCTAGATGTACTCCTCAAGTATCCGATGGGTCTACATAGTCATTTGTGAAATCAAGTGATGCTCTTCAATCCCAAGAAAGTTTGTGAGGCACGTGTGCAATCCTATTATCTGGAAAATATAGGCCACAAGAAAGGACAACCAAGTGGTTTTAAGAAAAGAGATCAAAAAGACACTTCCAAGGAGGGTAAGAATAAGTGAAAAGGGAAAGACAAGAAGACACTAGCCATTGCACATCATTGTAAGGATCCAAGTAACCACTATAAATATTGCAATATTGATGGTCCCAGTGAAGAAACATGTTGGAAACTACATGTAGAGATGAACCCTAAGAACCACAAGAAGAATAAAATCCTAGCCACATATTCAAGCAATTGGGTAGAGAGCAACTCGAATGTGGATGAGAATATTTACTGGACTTCAGTGTAGAAGGAAGTGAATATGAGTAGCCTTCATAACAAGGAATAAAATGAGATGACAAAACTCTTCCATATCAAGATCCAAGTCAATAATACCAAGGTAGACACTCTATTTGATTCTGGTACACAAGCCAATCTCATAGTAGCCAATATAATAAACAATCTTGGGTTGGATGTTTATTATCATCCAAGCCCATAAACATTGGGGTGGGTGATCAAGGATGAAGAAATAAAGGTC
>ML798311.1:70478-89775 GCA_009831015.1 Picea engelmannii | reverse complement strand
TATTAACTAAATATAACTAAAACCAAGAGCTTAAATAAAATAACTAAATAGGTAGTCCTCAATATGTTATCCTATGTTATTAAGATAAACCATTATTAACCCCATTACTATTACACTAACACTACTAGATACTTAATTAAAAGTAAAACCTAATTAACTAAACCCTAAAAAAACAAATAAATAACTTAATAACTATGTAAGAGTAATACCTAACAAATTACCTAAAACCTTAAACAATTAATTATTACCACTAACTTATAACACTATTTTAACCCTATTACACTAACACTACTAAATAATTAATTAATAGTAAAACCTAATTAACTAAACCCTAAAAACAAATAAATAACTAAAAGAAAACCACTACTATTAGATAACTAAATAAGAGTAAAAACCTAACAAACCCTAAACAAATAATTTAAAGCCTCTTTGAAACCTAGTTTTTATACTTTTACACACTAGCTATTATTCATAAAACCCTAATTTAAATCCCATTAATATTAGGTATCTTTTATAAAATTAAATTAAATTATTTTCAGAAATTAAAGACAGCCGACGCAATTTAAATAACTTTTAATTGTCATGCATTTATAGTATTAATTGATGACGATTTGCTAGCTCTAACTCGACAATTAGTCCTGATGATGAATCCTGTTTCGGATTTGAAACATCGACGACGAAATGATAACAACTGTGGATTATCCGAAAAACTTTTGTGTAACTCCTCACCACAGAAACTTAAAAACAACAATATGTCCCTTCTCATAGTGGCTCTAGAAAGCAAGCGCGAACCATTCATAAAAGTTGGAGGCTCGAACTCAGAGATCAAATAAACTAGGAAAGTGGGGGATAATGAAGACCTAGAAAATGAGTCATGGAAAGAACCCAAGAAAGAGTAGATGAGTTCCAGTACCATAAACCCTTCATAGTATTTAGTCAATATGGAATCAAAAGTGGGCATAAAGCCATACCAAGGTGAGATCAATGCATTAAAAATGAATCATTGGCTACAACAACTAGAATTTTATTTCAACATTCGCTATATAGATGGAGAACAAAAGATAACATTTTCCATATTGAACTTAGAGGGACATGCTTTAACTTGGTGGCAAAGCCATAGATAAACACTTAGGCTAGAGCGTGATCTGCCAACAACTAGGTGGGAGGACTTCAAAACCCTCATCAAGTCTCAATTATACCCTATCGAGTATGTATAGGACCAATGGATATGGTGACACTACTTCAGGCAGAAGCAAGGGTAGAGTGTACTTGAGTACACCACAGAGTTCACAAAAATGGCCATCATGTTTGGTATCTCTCCCAAGAACCCATATGTACTCCTCAATTATTTGGGAGGTCTACATATCCATCTACAAAAACAAGTGATTCTTTTCAAGCCAAGGACAATGGACGAGGCATGTGTACAAGCATAGTATCTATAAAATATAGGCCACAAGAAAGGAAAAGCAAGCGATTCCAAGAAAAAAGAACACTAGGAATATTCTGAGGGGAAGAAGAAGTGAAAAAGAGGAAAGGATAAGAAGATGTCATCCACTTCACATCAGTGTAAGGATCCTAGCAACCATTGTAACCATTTAAATATTAATGGGAACATCGAGGGAAAGTGTTGGAAACTACATCCAGAGTTGAACCCAAAGAACTACAAGAAGGATGCAAAGAAAAATAACCGTCTAGTCACATATTTGAGAAATCAGGTTGAAAGAAACTCCAATGTGGATGAGAATATTGTCTATACATCCATGAAGAAGGAGGTGAATCTAAGTAGCCTTCATCACCAAGAAGAGAAGGAGATGACCAAAATCTTCCACATCAAGTTCTAGGTCAAGAATACCAAGATAGATACCATATTCAACTCTTGTTCATAGGATAATCTCATAATATCAAATCTAGTTAGCAAGGTTGGATTGGAGGTTTGTGATCATCCTATCCCATATCCATTGGGATGGGTAAACAAGGATGTAGATACCAAGGCAACAAAATAGTGTAAGATTATTTTTTTTGTAAGTGTTGATCTTATTGATGAAGTGGAATTGGATGTAGTACCCCTTGACATATGTAGAGTAGTGTTTGGAATCCCCTACATGTATATGAGGGATTCACTATTCATGCAAAGAGACAACCAGTACCAACTAATCAAGGATGGAAAGTCATACATCATCAATGCACATAAATGCAAGTCAAATATATCACTGGTAAGTTCCAACCAATCTAAGAAGTTGATTAGTTCCAGTAAGAAATACATTTTACTTTTCTTAAGAGAAAATTAGACTGGGGATGAGTCAATAAAGAAAAAGAATCCTTGGAGGGGTGTAATAAAAAGTAGAAACATCAGTTTGAGGAGTTTCTACAAGCATATAGAGGAATTTTCTAGGAGCCGGAAAGGATACCACCAAAGAGGGAAGTGGATAGTGAAATACAATTATTTCCAAACTCCCAATTGTCGAATATTGGGCTATATAGATAGTCCATTTTGGAAGCAAATGAAGTGAAGAAGTAGTTGCAACAACTGTTGGAGTAGGGTGTGAATTGGCCAAGCACCTCACCTTGTCAGTCACCTATAATAATTGTACCAAAGAAGGTTGAGACTTGGAGAATGTGTATCGACTACAAAGAATTGAACAATATTACACTAAAACATTGGTACCCTCTACCCATAATTGATGATCTATTAGATTAGTTGCAACACACAAAATATTTCACCAAGTTGGATCTCAAATATGGATACCACCAGGTAAGTGTCAAGGAAGAAAACACTTGGAATATTACCTTCAAGACAAGGAAAGGTTTGTATGAATTGTTGGTCATGCCATTTGGTTTATGTAATCCACTAGATACATTTATGAGACTGATGAATGATGTGTTACACCCATATCGAGATTCATTTGTTATAGTCTATTTGACTGATATACTGGTTTATAGTGATACCTAGGTGAAGAACATATCATATCTCATGCAGGTGTTAGAGACTTTGAAGAAGCATCAATTGTTAGCTAACCTAAATACATGTGAGTTTTCTCAACATTATTTGGTGTATTTAGAGTATGTGATCAGTGGAGGTTGTTGGGTTTTTATATTCTTTGTAAGGAAAGAATAATCATCCATTTTTCTATTCGAAGTGGATTGTCTGGGTGAAACTTTGAATGAAAAAGTTAAGTCGAGCCGATGGTTAAGTCGAGGTCGAAGTGATCGATTGGAAATTCAAAGTTGAAGTTATTGACGATAAGTTGAAAGGTTAGTCGACAAGAGGTCGAGTGGTAGCTGACTGGAGACTGACTGGAGGTCAACTTGTAAATCAATTGAAGTTGATTGTAACAGAATCCCAAGATTCGTTGGATTGCAACGAATCATCTGTGTGGATCTGTAACCATTTTTGGGTGCCATGATTTAGTGTTTTGCATGTTGTAAAGCCTATAAATAAGGAGAGGTGTAATACTATAGATGTTAATATTTAGATGAAGTTTGTTAGTCATATAGATGCAAATAAAATTGGTTTAAGAGTTGTTCTTGTGTAAAGAAATAGAGTATGATGACGATTGTGTCATAGGTGTAGACCAAGGTTAGTCATGTAACTCTTTATTCAATGAATGAATAAGACAATAAGAAATAAAGGAAGACACTCAAGGAATGTTGGTTTTCTTGATTTTGGGTTTCCAAGGTAAAATCTATGTGTACTATGTGTGTGATTGTCATTTGTTTCTTGTTTAAATCTGTCTTCTCTTTCCTAGTTGGTTTAGTGTGAGTATTTATTTCTTGTCATTTTGTGTCAAATCTTACTTGTTTCCTTGTATAAGTCGTATCAGAGAAAGGATAATCATATCTTGGATCTGAGCTAAACCAATTAGGTCCAGTGGGAATCATAATTCAGTGATATTTAAAGTTGTGCTTGAAATAATGGCAAGTAGTTTGAGCATAGATATTGGAAAACTCAATGGCCATAATTTTGAGCTTTTAAAGCTTAAAATTGAAGATTTCCTTGTAGATCAAGAATAGTGGGAAACGGTAATCCTAGGAGCTATTCCAACAAGTATGTCAAGGGTGAATGGGAGAAACTCGAGAGAAGGGTAAGGAGTACAATTTGACTCTATATTGCAGATTCAATATTGCTAAATGTCTCGAGTGAATACTCTGCAAAGAAACGTGGGACAAGTTGGGAAGCTTGTACTAGTCAAAATCCTTGGTAAACAAGCTATTCCTACAGAACAAACTATATCTTATAAGGATGCGTGATGGGAGCTATGTAACAGAGCATATAAATGCATTCAATATTGTAATAAGTCAGTTATTGTATATGGATATTAAAATCATTGAGGAGGATAAATGTATTAGCCTATTATGTTCTTTTCCAAACTTGTTGGATAACTTAGTCATCGCTATAGGGAGTAATTCAAACACACTAGTGCTTGAAGATGTGGTTGCATATATACTATCAGAATAAATGAGATGGAAGAACATGGAAGGATCAACCAAATATGCCTTGATGGTGAGAGGTTGACCAATCAAGATTCAACAAAGATATAGGAAAATTCTCTAGTAGAAATTCCAAGTCGAAGCGTAGATATACATATCATATTTAGTTAAGAAGAAGATGTTGGAAATGCAGTAAAGTTGGGAATTACAATAGAGAATGCAATTCAAAGGAAACAAAAGTCAGTATAGGATGCAACGAGAAGAGGTTGACAGAGAGAAAGCATACTCTAGATAGAGGAGGTGATGTGTATATGGTGTCGACCAGTACACAATCATATTAGGATTTTTGGTTGATTGACTTAGAAGAATCATTTCATATGACACCTCATAGATAATGGTTTTGTGAATATCAGAGATATGAAGGAGGATATGTGTTGTTGGGGGACAACTCGACAACCAAAATTGTTGGAGGCAGAACATTTCAACTGATATTGGAATATGGGAGGAGTAGAACCCTTCCAAGTGTGATACATATTCTGGGTTTGGCAAGAGACTTGATATTTGTCCATAAAATGAGTGATGTAGAAATGAAAAATGGTTAGGGGAGTGATGGTATTAATGAAAGGAGTTCGAATTGAAACCTTATACACGTTTTTAAGGAATCCTAACTTGATTGGCTGCAACAACAATGTTATTCCTAAAGTTGACTTGACTTCAACTCAACTTGGCTGAACTTGGGTGAGTTGATACAAACTGACTCAATTTTTCTTCATCAAGTCAACCCGACCATGTTATGGCACCAGAGGATGAGAAACATTAGAAAAAAATGACTTCGAGCTATGCAAAATAAAGGTACGGTAAAAGGTTTTCCTAATTGTAATTTGGAAGTCAATTTTTGTGAACATTGCATATATGGAAAACAAAATTAGGTTGTGTTCCCATCTGAAGTTACAAGGGAAAAATGGATTTTGGAATTGATACATAGTGATGTGTGTGGTCCTGTACCAGTCCCTTTGCTTGGTGGATCACTGTATTATGTTTCCTTCATAGATGATTTTTCCAAGAAGACATGGATATATTGCTTGAGGAAGAAATTAGAGGTTTTCGAGAAATTTAAAGAGTTTAAATCTCTTGTGGAAAACCATACACATAATAATATTAAGGTGTTGATAAATGACAATGGTGGTGAATTTTTTTGAAAGGATTTTGATCGATTCTGTAAGCAATGTGGCATAGCATGCCAAAATACCACAACATATACCACACAAAAAATGTAGTTGTTGAAAGAATGAATAGGACATTGATGGATAAGGCAAGGAGCATGCTTGGTGATGTAAGGCTCACATAAGAATTTTGGACAGAGGCAACCGAGACAACAAAAAATGTGGTAAATAGGTCTCTGTCATCAGTGTTATTCGACTTGAATCCACATGAGGTATGGTTTGGTAAGAACCCTTTGTTGTCACATCTCAAATTATTTGGTTGCGATGCATTTCTGCATGTTCCCATGGAAAAGAGGAACATGTTGGACAATAAGTTAGTTAAGCGTATATTCATCGGCTACGAGGATGGAATGATATGATATAAGATTTGGGATCTGGCGTTGAGGAAACCAATGTATATTCGAGATGTGGTCTTTAGGGAAGTCAGTAGAAATTCCAAGTGTAAAGACTTGGTTCAAATGGGAAAAGAAACAAAGAATCTAGTGTTTGAACTGAGGAACGAAGAAGATGCTTCAGATGAGTTGACTAAATTAGATGAAGAGGTGGAATACTCGAAGCTGGTTGTAAGGTGGTCTAAACGATTAAGAAAACTAGCTGCAAGGTATAGTTTTCCCAATTTCCATTCTACATTTGTGTTACATGCCATTGATGAAGAGCCCAAGTCGGTCAACGAGGAAATTGACTTGATAGAGGATAAACTCTGGAAGGAAGCCATGGCCGAATTAAAGGAACCCTTGTACAAGAATGAGATATGGTATCTAGTAGAGATACCTATTGGAAGGAAACCTTTCGGTAGCAAGTGGGTGTTCAAAAAAAATCTGAATGCAACATGTCAAGTCAAGAAATTCAAGGATCGACTAATAGAGAAAGGATATGCCCATGTCGAAGGAGTCGACTTCTGTGAGATTTTTTTTTCTCCTGTTGCAAAAATAACTTCCACTAGAGTACTAATGTCTCTGGCTTTATCATTTAATATTGAAATAGAAAAAATGGATGTGAAGACAGTGTTCTGACATGGGGACTTGGAAGAAGAAATATATATGAAACAACCTGAAGGATTTGCAATAAAGGGAAAGAAAGATATTGCGTAAAAGTTGAAAAGATCCCTTTATGGTCTAAAATAGTCACCAAGGATTTGGTACCAGAATTTTGATACATACATCCTTAGTTTGGGATTTGTGAGAAGCAAGGATGATCACTGTGTATATTCCAAGGAAGAAGGTAGGTGTTTCATATATGTAGCTTTGTATGTCAACAACATGTTGTTGATTGGAAATAACATGGAAATAATAAAGGAGGTGAAAAATTAGATGTCCTCCAAGTTCTACATGAAGGATCTTAGTGCAACGAACTTCATTATGGGAATGGATATCAAGAGAGAATGGGTAGTTAGAAATATCTAGTTGAATCAGAAGAATTATAATGAAACAATTTTGAAGTGTTTGAACATGCAGGATTGTAAACCGGTCAAGGTATCAATCCTTGTGGGAGAAAAACTAAATGTTGAATAGTGTCTAAAGACACAGGAATAAATAGAGGACATGGCATATGTTACCTATGCTAGTGATGTTGGTATTCTGATGTATGAAATGGTCATCACTCAACCAGAAATTGCTCATGCAATGGGAATATTGAGTAGATACATGTCAACAAATCAGAAAGAGCACTAGATGGTTGTCAAGAGAGTGTTCGATTATTTGTGTGGAACAAAATATTATTCTATATGGTACCAATGGAATCTTGAAATTGATAGGGAAGTAAATGTACATGGATTTGTCAGCATCGACTAGGATGGAGATCTGGATAGATGAAGGTCAACCAATGAATATGTATTTGATGCTAGGTGGAGTAGTCAGTTGGATGAGTAAGCAACATGAAGTCATAGACTTGTTGAAAACATAATCTAAATAAATGGCAGCCACTCATGGAAGAAAAGAAGTAGTGTGGCTACATCAATTGTGTTCATGGATTGAGTTTGATTAGAGAGCTATGAAGATAAATTGCAATATTCAAAGAAAACTATTTCTAGCAAAGAACCCAACATACTATTCCAGGACAAAGAATATTGATCTACAATACCATTTCACGAGAGACATGGTGGAAAGAAAGAAGGTGTTTTTAGAGAAGGAAAACAATTTGGAAAACATAGTAGACTCTTTGACTAAGTTTGTGAGTGTTGTGAAGTTCTCTTAGTGTAGAGAGGTAATGATCATTGCTTCCCTAGGTCAGTGAAAAATTGTTCATGTTATCCTATGTCAACAAAGAATACAACAAGTGGGAGAATGTTGGGTTGTTATATTCTTTGTAGGGAAAGAACAATCATCTGACTATATGGTTGAGGTGGATCAATAGGGTGGATGTTTAACTAGATGAGTTAAGTTGATTTTATGGTTAAGTTGAGGTTGAAGTGATCGACCAGGAAATAAAATTGAAAGTGATTAACGGGAAGTCAAAAATGTCAACTGACAAAAGGTCAAGTGGAAGTCGACTGGAGACTGACTAGGAAGTTGATTGGTAAACTGATTGAAGTTGATTGTAATAGAATCCTGAGATTTACAGGATTGAAACCAATCATCTGTGTGAATCTGTAACCATTTTTTGGTGCCATGATTTATGTTTTTAAACGTTGTAAATCCTATAAATAAGTCAAGGTGTCATATTGTAGAAGCTAATCTTTAGATGAAGGTTGTTGGTCATGTAAATGCAAGCCAAATTGGCTACAAGGTTGGTCTTGTGTAACACAAGAGGGTATGATGGTGATTGTGTCTTAGGTGTAGACCAAGGTTAGTCATGTAACTCTTTATTCAATGAATGACTATGACAACAAGAGATAAATATTCTCAAGGAATGTTGGTTTTTCTGATTTTGGATTTCCATGGTAAAATATTTGTGTATTGTGTCTGTGATTACCATTTAATTCTTGTTTATATGTGTCTTCTCTTTCCTGGTTGATTACGTGTGAGTATTTATTTCTCATCATAGGGGAGATCAAGATAGATCCCACAAATATGGAGGCCATCATTAAATGGCCAGTTCCTACAAATGTCATTGAATTTAGGTTTTTTATTGGGACATCAAAGTACTTGCATAAGTTCATAGCTTCATTTTCAGCGGTAGTTGCACCACTCCATACCATAAGAGCAAGTGGTAAGATTTTCCAATGGGGGACGAATAAACATAATGCCCTCAATGAGATGAAAATAAATATCATTCAAGAACCACTTCTCACATTACAAACTTTAATAATCATTTCTAGGTGGATACAAATGCAAGTGGGTATGCCACGGGAGAAAATTTTATGCAAGGAGGAAGGCATGTATGCTATCATTCTAAAATATTTGATGGGGTAGTTCTCAACTACCCTGCCTATGACAAGGAACTCTATGCCCTGGTTCAAGCAATCAAGAAGTGGAAGCACTATCTAATGGGAAAGGAGACCATCATCCACACAGATCACCAATCCCTAATGTATTTGCAGGCCTAGAGTAATGTACAACAAACTAGACATTACAAGTGGATGGAGTTTTACAACAATTTCATAAAGTCATCAAGTATAAGAAGGGAAAAAAAAATAGATTGGCATGACTTCTTTTAAGGCCACCCACATACAATATTAAAACTTTGGGAACTTTGATGCACATGGATCCTTTTACTCATGATGCATATAGAGAGGCATACATAGAAGATAAGGACTTCAAGGAGGTTTTCAAGCAACTACAGGGCCAAATTCATATAGAAGGAGGTGATGGAAAGGTTGACTATCATTTCCATAATGAATTTATCTATAAGCTCGAGAAGCTCTATGTCCCTAAACATGAACAACTATAGCGTATCAGAGAGGCTCATGCCTCCAAGGTTGTAGGACATTTTGGTGTTGGGAAGACAATTTCCAACTTTCAAAGGTACGCGTATTGGCCTAGAATGTAAGAAGATGTAGCATGATATATTATAGGATGTATTTTCTGTTGTACTAGCAATCCCGACAATAGGAAGAAAGGTATATACCATCCCCTACTTGTACCCACTCGACCTTGGGAAAGAATTTCCATGGATTTTGTGGGAGGCTTACCAACAATTAGAAAGGGACATGACTATCTATTTGTGGTAGTTGACAGGTTCAACAAGATTTGTATTCTCATTCATTGTAAAAAGACCATCAAAGGACAAGAAGAAACAAACATGTTCTTTGAATAGGTTTGGGTTCACTTTGGGATACCAAGGAGCATAATCTCAGATAAGGATACCAAATTTCTTAGTACATTTTGGACTACATTGTGGGAGAATATGGATACCAAGTTGAAGAGATATACAAAATTCCATCCACAAAAAAATTATCATATAGAAGTAGTCAATTGGACTTTGGTGGAGTTTTTTAGGGGTTACTATCAGAAGAATCGGAAGACCTAGGAAGAAAAGCTAATCTACATACAACACTCTTGTAATAGATAAGTTCACACTTCTACTAGTAAGTCACCTTTGTAAAATTGATTTGGATATTTTCCACCTTCATCCTTGGATGTTGTATATAGAAAATAAGGAGGAGTGAGGGAGGACCTCACATGAGATGCATTGAGAGAATAAAAAAATATTTAGAATATTAGACAAATATATTTACAAGTATAAGAGACACTGAATAAGTCACAAGAAAATACAAGGCTAGACATGATCAAAATAGAACTGGAAATTCATTCAAACTCAACGATAAATTTTAGTTATAACTAAACAAGGAAAGACTACATGGTATTGGTAATAATATCAAGGCTCTATGGTATGAACCTTTCGAGATATTGGAGAAGATGGGAGATAACGCCTACAGAGTCAATCTACCCCCATACGTCCACATTTTCTCAGTAGTGAATGTGGATAATCTCAAACTCTATGAGCCTTCAATGTTGGATCAAGAGGAGGAGCATGTCCTACCTTCCATAGAGGAATTAGCACTAGATGCTCAAGCAAATTTGGTAGATAACACAGTTTTGCAAAAGCAGTCAAAAACTAGAAGATAGGGGCAACATGACTTTGGGAATATTGGATTGAAAGGACAACTTCCAGAAAAACCAAAGTGGTACTCCAAGGAGTAGGTAGAGAAAAAAATTCCTCACCTCATTCAGTAAATATTTGGGGATGAAAATCCTTCGTAAGTGATCTATATTGGATCATTATATTTTTTTTTTTCTATCTAAATGCTTTTGGAGTGGAAAAAAATGGAGGAATCAACTTGCAAGGTCATTTTAATGGAAGATCCTAGTTTGGAAAATTGGTGTTTGAAACCTTCTGGAGACTTGTTGAGGAAGAAAACGAAATTTTTTGGGGTCAATTTTATATATATATATATATATATATATATATATATATATATATAGCTAAGATCCATTTATTCTACAAATCAAGACCTTTCCAATGATACAAAAATCACATTAATCAGAACTCTTATGCAAAAGTTATGCCTCCCGCAAGTTGACCTACCATGTTGACCACCATGGTAAGAATGGATACCATGTTAGCCCCCATTACTCACACATATGGGGCTAACCACATATGGAATTTAAATAAGATTCTAAAAGGTAAAAAAACTTAGTATAATTGAGGGCTGAGGAAGTCAAACCCTACCCCTAGATGTCTATCGGGTGATGTTAAATATTGGCCCACTAGGAGGAGAAGGGGTTCCATTCTTTAACATTATATCTAATCCATAGTTGAGCAAAGCACCTACAAGTGATATTTTGAGAGAATAACATAGGAGGAGAGATTTTCTAGCATCCATAAAAGTCACAATATCAAATACATCTCCACAGAGTGTGCCTCTTTCTTTGTACTTGCATTTGAAGAAAAGAGAGCAAAGTGACCTCACCTTCCAGTTAAGTTTTCTCTCGTACTGTTTCCCAATTTATATCTTGTGTTTATTTGTAGATGGTGTGTGAGTATTTAATTATGTTCTTCATTTTTTGCATTTCATCTATTTCATAGATTTTAAGCAAAAAAACAATAACTAAAGAATCTAAGATCTAAAGGAAATTAACCTTCACAGTAAATATTTCAGTATTTTATTAGATTTGTTGTGATGAAATATCTAGTGGAATGATCTGAAAATGGAATGAATTTGTTTCCAATAGATATTTAAAATGAAGAAGACTTGTCTCTTTTAAATTGAAAGTGTAAAAATGGTATGTGTTTGGGTAACTGGATCAAGTTCCTAACACATAATTTCAATGATTTTTAATTAATCATGAGAAGCATATCAGACATATAAAAACCATCAATAATGAACACATAACACAACAAATGATAAAGGAGTCCACCCCTCTCTTGGGCTACATCTCCTGGTCCAACTTCCCTTGGATCATTTTCATTATGATTAAAAAGTGCTCTTACGGTGCTTAGAATACAAAATAGATGGCTCCAATGGCTTCAGAGCATCCAAAAACCCCTAAATGGGCTTTTTCGACACCTGGTTTGGCAAAAAAATGAAGAAGTTACACCTCTTGGAAGTTTTCCCCTTCAAGCTTGTTGTACCTACTCGCCAAATTGCACCCACTGTCAGACTCACTCGGCCTCTGTGTGTTTTCCGCACCAAAACCCAAAACACGCAACCATTCTCGCAAAAAGGGTTAAAAAGTAGGACTGTTAGTGTGTTGGCCCCTTTTCCCGGCGGAGTTAAAGGTCGCATGGGCCATGTGGCCTAGCGCCAACCTGAAAACTAGAACCTAGGATCTGTTGCAACTTCCACGTCATGGTTATATGGAATGGTCATGTGGCACCATTCTCACGCCTTCCAGTCTAACACCATGAGTACAATCCCCGCACCAAAGGTTAGTGAGTGGTCATATGCTCTGAGGTTATATGTTGTTGCAAGAACTGGGGGATAAACATTATAAACCTCCCGCCAAAGTTTTATGTTGGTCGTATAGTACAGTGGTAAGAAACGGGGATAAGTGTTGTTGTGGTCTACGTGTGCCAACAATTATATACATATGGTTGTATGCAGTGTGGTATAAGCCACGGGTTGGGGCCTAGCCCTGACCCTTTACTCTACCGACCAAAATCTTATTGCAATTCAAATATTTAAATCAGACCATAAGGGTTAAGTAACACCACGAGTGTGCTGGTAGCCTGACCCTGCCAAATCTCTTACCCCCGCCTGGAGGTCATGGGTTTGAATCCTATGGAGTCCCAAAATTTTTACCATACACCATCCAAACTGGAGGGGTGCCACATGGCAACCCACGACTGGGCCACGAGGCACCATAACATTGGCCCAATAAATGACATGTGTCACAATCCAATTCGCCCACGTGTCTTCCACCGAGCCTACCCTATCATCATGCCAACTCAACACTCTACCACATCACCTGTACGACCATGCCATGTCACCTGCCACGTGTGGGTCCATACCCTTCCACGTTAGCATTGTACAGACTGTACAATCAGCAAATTTTTTCCTGTTTGGAAAAATGAATAGAACGTGGTATATTGCTCATATGACGTCTATTTGATCCCATTCAATTTGTGTTGGGTTTGTGACGATGAGGAGTACACACGTGTCTATTTTGAAGCAATTCCGAGCACTCTGATTTTTTGAGAAAAATTTGATCCCCTGGATCACATATCAACGATAGTTTACATATCACTGCTCAATATTCATTGGTGTATTTGGGGTATGTTATTAGTGGAGGGGATATCAATACAGATCCTAAAAATATGGAGGTCATCATAAAATGGCTAGTTCCTACTAATTACACTGAAGTTTAGAGTTGTTTTTGGATAGCATGGTACCTACGAAAGTTCAGAGCATATTTTTCAGTGGTAGTTGCTCCACTCCATGCCAGAATAGACAACGGTAAGAATTTCTAGTGGAAAAAGAATAAAAAAAAATATTTCGAAGAGCTAAAATGAAATATTAGTCAAGCAGCGATACTTGCATTTCCAAACTTGCATAAGCCTTTTGAAGTGGAGACAGATGCAAGTGGGTATGTTATGGGAGTATCTTTGATGCAAGGAGGTAAGTTGGTATGCTATCATTCTGAAATGTTTCATAGGGGAGTCTTAAACTACCCTACTTATGATAAGGAAACTTATGTCGTGTTTCAATTTGTTTATGAGTGGAAGCACTATCTGATGGGAAAGAAAACCATTATCCACATAGATCACCAACCACTGTAGTATTTGCTGAACCAGAGTAAGATTCAACAAACCAAACACTATAGGTGGATGCAATTTTTGTGAAAATTTAATCTAGTCATAAAGTATAAGAAGGGAAGTCCTAATAAGTTGGTAGATATGCTTTCAAGTCCAACCACATCCAATATTACAACTTTTGGAACTCGTATGCACATGGATCATTTTTCCTATGATGCACACAAAGAGGCATACATAGAAGATGAGGACTTTAAAGAGGTTTTTTACCGGCAATAGGTCCAAATTCATGTAGAATAAGGTGATGACAAGGATGAATATCATCTTCAAAGTGGGTGATCTAGGTGGATATCAATGGCCACCTACCTAGTCCAACTGGCTCACATACAGATGTCATCTTGACATTTTCATTTTTCATCTTGGTAGTTTGTTTCTAGATTTTTGGGTCCTAAACTTCTGGGGCCGTTTTGAGGCCCTAAACAACATTTTTTGGGCCCACCACAGTCACACTAAAGATGGATTTAGAGTATGACGACATAGTGTGTATTCCTCGGATAGACCTTTCGAATGGGATATCGTGCACCTAAAACATATATCATATGCAAAAGTTACAACCCTAGGAAGTTGATGTACCATCTTACCCCAACGGGGCCCACATGACTTTTGGTGCTTCATCTCTTAGGGTTAGGTTTTTGGATGTCTAGGGTTTTGGCATTCATGTTTGATGTAAAAAGGCCTTTGGAGCCTCATTGTACTCATCGTCTTGCAAATGACCGCAACTATCACATCTCTTCTCAGAGATAAGCCGCCACCATTCTAGAAAGCTTGTTTCAGTCTGCATTTTATAGTTTCAACATATTTATTTATTGAATAGAAGCCAAGTTTTATTGTATCTTTGTTATTTTTCATTGTATCTCTGTGTTAATAATATAGATCTGTATTCATTTCATTATTCTCATAAAATCTAGATCAGTGGTATCAGAGTGGTTTGCTCCTTGTTGTTCTTAGTGCATGTCCCTGACGAGGTTAGGGAACAAAGAGTTGGGTATCAAGCTTGTTTCGCTTGAGGAAAAGAGCTCTCGCGTGCCCAAGCGACCTTCCATGGTGGGAGAAAAGAAAGATGATGGGTCATGAGATCCTTTCAATCTGTTGCTCGAGGAATCCCTCGTGCAACAGAGGAACCATATGATGGATAGTTTTTCACAAATCCTTCGACGACTGCCAACAGACGATGCATATTTCTCGAGCGGAGGCGTCGCCCCCTTCAAGGTACATATAAACTTTGATATTCCTATATTTGAAGGTCAGATAGATGTAGATGTTGTAAACAAATGGTTGAATCTGCTAGAAGGGTATTTTTATGTCCATAAGTTTTCCAATAGAGAAAAGATTACATTTGTGCTCCTCAAAGCCGTCCCCCATGTCAAATATTGGTGGGAGACTTTTTGTGAGTAAAAGGAAACATAGGAACCCTCATTATTTATAGTTTCACTCACATGGGAGTTCTTCAGGGATGTCATTAAGGAACAATACTACCCTTTTGGAAGTTATAACGACCTGTATACAAGATGGACCACACTGTAGGAGGAAAGGGACCAAATAGTGATAGAGTTCACAAATATCTTCCATACCTTTCACACCAAGCTAGGTATCAAATATTCTGAGCAAAATCTAGTGCTCAAGTACCAAAGAGGTATGGATAGATACATCTAGACAGAAATGGAGTTTCTAAACATCTCGTCCTTGGGCGAGGCCTATCGATCTGCTATCAAAATCGAGTAGAAGCTTAAACAAAAGACGTGATAGTTTGGGTCTGTGAACCCCTCACAGTAGAAGTAGGGAAAGGGCAACCCCAACCTAGAGAACAAAGGGAAGATCAAAGATGAACACCCTTAGGACAACCAGTCTAATATACAAACAAAGAAGGACAATGGAAAGATGAATAAAGACACCAGGAAGTGGTGTGACTTCCATAAGAGCCCTTGGCATAACAATTTTGATTGTTGCTCAAAGTAGTCATTGGTGGTGTAGGTGAAATCCTATAAATCAAATGCAGGTTTCGACTGAGAGTCAGAACCAAAAAATGGGAGATGAATTATTGACGCGGAACCCAGTGCCACCATTTCTACCACCAAGATCCAGCCCGGTGAACTTGATAAGCCATAGGAAGGTGAGCGCCTCTTTCATTCACATATGTGGGTGAAGGGTACCGTGATGCTCGTCATCATTGATAGCAGTAGCCAGAAGAACCTCATATCACTGGAGTTCGTCAGGCAGCTAGCCCTGCCAACAATGCTGCACCCTCAGCCATACACCATCGGATGGCTCCTCCAAGGAAGCGATCTTCACATCAAACAACAATGTTGCATGTCCTATGGCATGAAGCCCTTCAGAGATGAGGTATTGTGTGATTTCACTCCCCTTGAATTTTTTTATGTTCTTTTGGGCCAACCTTATTTATGGAAGCATCATGATGTATATGAGTTTAGCCCTCGCAGTGTTATCATTACTTTGGATAGAAAATTATACAGGATACCCAAGGTAGTCCCACCTACTGCCATTTCCATGATCTATACCAAGAAATGTAGGAAGGTCATCTCTCAAACTAGGAAGTTTTTCTTCTTCGTGACTCACTCTCAAAGTGAGAAGAAGGTTGCATCCACATCCATGGCCTCCATGACCGATCTCTTCACATAGAAAAATAAAGTGGATAAGGTCATGGAAGAATACAAATACATCTTCTCCTCAACCAATGGGGTACCTCTACACTGTCAGGTCAAGCATTCAATCAATCTAACCCCTGATGCACCACTACCCAATGGTCTAGTCTATCGTCGCTCTATGTTATAAAATGAGGAGATCAATCTTTAGATCCAAGAACTGATCCAAAAGGGGCACATATGACCTAGCTAATCACTGTGTGGAAGCCCAATCGTGCTTGTGCAAAATAAATTTGGGACCTAGTGACTCTGCATCGATTATCGGGCCCTAAATAAAATCATAGTCAGGAACCAGTACCCGATTCCCCGAATAAACAATTTCCTTGACCATTGATCCGAAATCGAATCCAGAAGCCTGACAGGGCTTGAAAAATGCTAAAAAATGAAAGTTCTCAGAATGAGACGAAACCAGTGCCATTGTGTCTGTCTCGTCTTCCTGATTCCGGTGGTATATTTACTTTGTCAAACGGGCTCCGTATGGAGAAGATATCACATTCTGTCCGAAAAGTCAAACATGGAAAAAAAGGGATGACTATACAGTCTGTACAGTCCACGTGTCATGCTGACTGTGCAGACCGTATGGTCCGTACAGATGATGTGGCAGTTCCAGAAGGTGACACGTGGAAAACCCAGAAGGCGACACATGGAAGCACCAGGAGGTGACATGTGTCAGGCAGATTTGGGCGTACGAGCGTACAGTTGGACCTATCCCGAGGTGACACGTGTCACCACTATAAGGGTGACACATGGCACGGGTGACGTCATCAGATGATGTGGCAAGGTGACTAGGCAGTACGGCGGTTGACAAGTGGCAAGTGACATGGGTGAATCAACGACTGACGCGTGTCAGTTTGTGGTTGGTGGTTAAGGTGCCACGTGGCCCAGTCGTGGGCTGCCACATGGCACCCCGTGATTGGTTCATTGGTTACATGTAAAATTGTTTATGGCTTGGACGGGATTCGAACCCTTGACTTATGGACAGGCAGTGGACTGGCGGGGCTGGGCTAACCGCCCGCCCCCATGGTGGTTCTTATTAACAATATGGCGCATAAATTATTTGTGTTTGGATTATGTTTCAAATGGCGCGGAAAAGGGTCGGGGCTTAGCCCCAGCCCACGATTCCACATGTTACCACGACCATGGATAACGCAACCAGGAGCCAACGGTCCTGCAGTCCCATATGACCCAGAACTAATCCACTAAACGCGCGGGGGTTATAACTGATGGACCAACGGTCCTATGCAAACGCCATATGACCGGGAGTCAGTGCAAACGAAGGGGCCAATGCTTAGCCTATGGGCTAGCATGTGGCCACATGGGCCGACACATATGACCATTCAAGGGGGCACGCGCCGGACGAAGGGGGCCTAATTCCCTATTATAACTATAAAGTGGGTTTTATAACCAATTTTTGGGTTTTAATTGTAATTAAGCTTATTTTTAATGGTTTTTCTCCATTTTTGGGAGATATTGGGCATTTTTAGAGCCTAATCTTTTGGAGGAAGTTGGATATGAGTAACCAACTTCCCAGATATATAACCCAGGCCTGTTTGAGGCCATAGGGGGGCATTAAAAGCAGAATTATGCTGAGGAGAAGCCAAGCCAAAGCCATTTTAAGGCAGAGCATCTTTTGAGGAGGAGACGTTGTCGGACCATTTCTGGGAGCTCCAGATGTCCGTTTTGCATGCCGTTTTCTTTGCATGGTTCTAGAGATCGGGAAGAACATGACTAGATCAGTCTTGTAGCCATTTGGCATTGCAGTGATGTACGTTTGAGCATTTGAACAGAAATAAAGAAGCCTCTCCCACAGAGAAAAAGGCCCGGAGACGTAGGCAAAGTTGTGTCGAACTCCGTTATCAATCTGCGTGTTATGGTTTGTTGTTTATTCTTTCATTTCAGATATGCAAATGTATATATGGCTATCATAATTCCTCTTCTTTCCTCATTATTCACTAAGTTTTCTTAGTGTTTAATTAACGCATGCAAAATTAAAACTCAACCATAAGTCATTAAAATATCCGACAGATCAAGTGGTATCAGAGCTAGTTGACGTTTGGATTTGAGTTTTGCATGTTAACCAGGGAAAAGATACAGCGTGGTGAAGGCGAGCTTGTTGCAGAGAATCCATTAATTGGATTGAGAAAAAGAGCTTCTCACAGCGAGAAGATGGCATCAGAAGAAGGGATTTCTCAAGATGAGAAAGAGTTCCGGAAAACATTCCTTGCTATGTCGGAGATGGTGCAAGTTTTGTACGAAGATTACTTGGAACGGAAGAAACCATTTTTGGGTAATTCTTCAAAAGGAAAAAGTGAAGAGGAAGAGGACCATCCTCAGATTCCTCCCTCACCTCCATCAACACCTCCTTCTTCTCCTTCTTCTTCTTCAAGTTCAAGTTCTAAATCTAGTGGAAATAAAAATGTTCGTAAGAATAAACATGAAATGCCATTGTTAAAACTTGATGTAAAATTTGAGTTGCCCATATATGATGGTGAAGTAAATGCAGAAAAAATTGATAAATGGATCAGGCAGATGGAGGTATACTGCAGTGTACAACAGATCTAGGATGAGGCCACACAAATCAGGTTGGCATCTTTGAGACTTGCAGGTGCAACTCTTATCTGGTGGCAAAGCAAGCTGCAAAAAGGAACAAAAAATGTGGGTAATGTATTTCCATCATGGAAGGATTTCATTTATGCACTTAGGAAACAATTCTATCCTTTGGGTTATAAAGAAAAAGCAATAATTGAATGGCAATATTTAAAACTAAGAAAAGGACAAACAGTGCAAGAATAC
>ML798311.1:27146-69669 GCA_009831015.1 Picea engelmannii | reverse complement strand
CACTTCAAACAATGGAACAGTTAACGAATGTAGTGCAAGTATGCAACAAACCAATAATTGTTTCAAATGAAGTAATTGATCTTAAGCAAGAACAAAATATGGTTGTTGAATGGAAAATCAATCATAAGTTGCTTCAAGATAAGCTCATGTCGTGTAGATATCTCAAGTATATCAGTTCATTTGCAGTCGTCTTTTTGATGCTATCATTAGCAATGTTTTCTACATGGATGATAATGGCTTCAGTAAGATGTAACAGGGTTCAAATGGCTAACAATATACTGTCAGTTGTCATGATTGTGTTACAGTTGATCTTGATGAGACAGGTGCACATGACAAAGTTCAGAGACAGAGAGCGAGCTGGGTGGCCTATCCCGAGCTTGTTGACTGGTCAGTAACCTTTTGGGGACCAAAAGGTCTTATTGTGGGGAGGTGTGATCCGAAATCGAATCCAGAAGCCTGACAGGGCTTGAAAAGTGCTCAAAAATGAAAGTGCTCGGAATGAGACGAAACTAGTTCCATTGCGTCCGTCTCGTCTTCCTGATTCCGGTGGTATATTTACTTTGTCAAACGGGCTCCGTATGGAGAAGATACCGCATTCTGTCCGAAAAGTCAAACAGGGAAAAAAAGGGATGATTGTACAGTCCGTACAGTCCACGTGTCATGCTGACTGTGAAGACCGTACGGTCCATACAGATGACGTGGAAGTTCCAAAAGGCAACACGTGGCAAACCCAGAAGGCGACACGTGGCAACAGCAGGAGGTGACACGTGTCAGGTAGATTTGGGCATACGAGCGTACAGTTGGACCTATCCCGAGGTGACACGTGTCACCACTGTAAGGGTGACACGTGGCTCGGGTGATGTCATCAGCTGACATGGCAAGGTGACTGGGCAGTACGGTGGTTGACAAGTGGCAAGTGACGTGGGCGAATCAACGACTGACGCGTGTCAGTTTGTGGTTGGTGGTTAAGGTGCCACGTGGCCCAGTCGTGGGCTGCCACATGGCACCCCGTGATTGATTCATTGGTTACATGTAAAATTGTTTATGGCTTGGACGAGATTAGAACCCATGACTTATGGACAGGCACTGGACTGGCAGGGCTGGGCTAACCGCCCGCCCCCATGGTGGTTCTTATTAACAATATGGTGCATAAATTATTTGTGTTTGGATTATGTTTCAAATGGCGCGGAAAAGGGTTGGGGCTTAGCCCCAGCCCACGGTTCCACATGTTACCACGACCACAAATAACGCAGCCAGGAGCCAACGGTCCCGCGGTCCCATATGACCCAGAACTAATCCACTAAATGCGTGGGGGTTATAACCGATGGACCAACAGTCCTATGCAAACACCATACGACCGGGAGTCAATGCAAACGGAGGGGCCAACACTTAGCCCATGGGCTAGCGCGTGGCCACATGGTCCGACACATATGAATGTTCAAAGGGGCGCACGCCAGACGAAGGGGGCCTAATGCCCTATTATAACTATAAAGTGGGTTTTATAACCAATTTTTGGGTTTTAATTGTAATTAAGCCTATTTGTAATGGTTTTTCTCCATTTTTGGGAGATATTGGGCATTTTTAGAGCCTAATTTTTTGGAGGAAGTTGGAGATGAGTAACCAACTTCCCAGCTATATAACCCAGGCCTGTTTGAGGCCATAGGGGGGAATTCAGAGCATAATTATGCTGAGGAGAAGCCAAGCCAAAGCCATTTTGAGGTAGAGCAGCTTTTGAGGAGGAGACGTTGTCGGACCATTTCTGGGATCTCCGGACGTCCGTTTTACATGGAATTTTCTTTGCATGGTTCTAGAGATTTGGAAGAACATGACCAGATCAGTCTTGTAGCCATTTGGAATTACAGTGATGTACTTTTGAGCATTTGAACAGAAATAAAGAAGCCTCTCCCACAGAGAAAAAGGCCCGGAGACGTAGGCAAAGTTGTGCTGAACTCCGTTATCAATCTGTGTGTTATGGTTTGTTGTTTATTATTTCATTTTAGATCTGCAAATGTATATATGGCTGTCATAATTCCTCTTCTTTCCTCATTCTTCACTAAGTTTTCTTAATGGTTAATTAACGCATGCAAAATTAAAACTCAACCATAAGTCATTAAAAGATCCGACGGATCAACCATCTAAAGGGGGCCAAATACTTCATTAAGATTGATCTGAAGTCTTCTTACCATTAGGTCCCAATAGAGCAGATAGATGTATGGAAAAATTCCTTCAAGTCCAAAGAAGGTCATTTTGAATGGTTGGTCATTCCCTTTGGTTTGACGAGTGCCCCAAAAAATTTCATGAGGATGATGGAAGATATATTGTGGAATTTCAAAAATTATTTTGTGGTGGTGTATCTGGATGACATCCTTATCTACAAAAAGAATTGGGCGGAACACTTGCAACATATTCAACAGATTGTGCACACTCTGTGGCAGTGCAAGATATATGAAAATTTCAAAAAATGCTCCTTCAACATGGACAAAGTCTAGTACCTAGGCTATAGTGTTGATGAGGATAGGGTGCATGTGGATCTATCCAAGATCCAGGTCATTCATGACTGGCTAGCCCCAACCACACTCACTGAGCTTCAAATATTTTTAGGCCTTGCCAATTTATATCCCAGGTTTGTGTTGGGATTCTCCCATATTGCATGGGTCCTCAACCAAGTATCCAGGGGTGGTGGTAAGGAAAACTTCATGTGGGGCCTATCACAATAGCAAACATTTGATGATTTGAAGCAATGATTGTGCTCAACCCCGGTGCTCTCATTACCTGACCTGCAACAACCCTTTGATATTGGGACAGATGCTCTAGAATATGTTGTGGGCACAATTCTCATGCAACACAGACACCCCATGGCCTATCATAGTGAGACACTATCAGATGTCATCCATAAGTTCCCTACTTACGACAAAGAAATGTACTCCATTATTAAATTATATCGCTAGTGGAGGCATTACATTCTCAGGAAGGAGACATTCATCCACACCGATCATAAGCCACTATAGTTCATACATACATAGGTGAAATCGCAGAATGAACACAATCAGAAGTGGTCCACATACTTACAACAGTTCCATCTCAACAAAGAGTATAAAACAGGAAGCACCAACCATGTTGTTGATTGCCTTAGCTTCTCTCCAGTTGCAACACTCACCACGGTGCTAAAATCTCATGGCCACGAGACCTCCGGATGGCCCCAACTATATAAGTGAGATCCTGACTTCGTCGCCACCTACCAGATGTTGTGCGCAAACACAACTATCACTGATTTCCATCTTTAGGATGGGCTTATGTGCCATCTAGACCATCTCTGTGTTCCATCAAGAGAGCGAGCCAAGCTAATTTTGGAATCCCACTATGGTCGGGTGGCAGGACACTTCGACATAGAAAATACAATGACAATGTTGCAACAACATTTCTATTGGACGAAACTTTGACAAGATGTCAACAAGTATATTAGGTCCTACACTTCCTGTGCCATTTCCAAACCGACCATTAGGAAACAAGGCATGTACACCCCTATGCCTACTCCTGAAATGCCCTAGGAATCCATATCGATGCTACATGTCGGTCCTTTTATCAACCAAGCGGGGAAATGACTGTGTTTTTGTGGTGGTTGATCATTTTTCTAAAATGGGGATTCTGGTCGCTTGCAAGAGGAGCATCACAACATAGGCCACTTCCAAGATCACCTTCAAATGAATGTGGGTACATTTTGGGATACCACAAACCATCATCTCAAATCAGGACAACCAGCTCCTTAGCACATTCTAGTCGAGCCTATGGTCACTGTTGGACACCAAGATCACCAAATCCACTTCCTTCCACCCTCAGACGGATGGCTAAACTGAGGTCGTCAACTGGATGATCATGCATATCCTACACATGTACAATTATAAGCATCCACACACATTGGATGAGAGTCTTCCCTATGTTCAACATAGCTACAACCGAGCCATACATAGCTCAATTGACCACAACCCCTTTCAGGTGGGGTTGGGATTTATGATATTCATATGTTGATTTTGCAGGTGACATTGATGATAGAACATCCACTTCAGGTTATTTAATGAATATGGGTTCAACAAAAATATCTTGGAATTGCAAAAAGAAGACAACAATTTCCAATTCTTTAGCAGAGGCATAGTACATATAAGCTTGGGAAGCAGCATGTGAGATTGTATGGCTATGTAGAATTTTATGAGATCTTGGTGAAATTCAAAAATCACCAACTAATTTATTGATCGGCAATCATTCGGCAATAAATATGGCCAATAATCTAGTATTTCATTCAAATGCTAAACATTTCGACACCAAGTACCACTTCATCAGATCACTCATCATCAAAGACATCATCGAGCCTCAGTTATGTCCATATGAAGATCAAACTTCATATATTTTTACCAAACCTCTTGGTAGAATAAAGTTCACTAAGTTTAGAGATGAACTTGGTATTTGTAAATATGAACTTTCAGATTAAAGGGGGGAATGTTATCCTCATAATCCTAAAGTTTAATAGTCTAAGTATTTTCTAGTTTAAATATTTTTAGAAATTAGTTTATTCTAGTTTGTTAGGATAAGGACACCTAGATTCTATGTAAAGGACACCTATCATACTCATGTGATTATGTGATTAGCTTTTCTCCTAGATTTTAGTTTAGAGTTGAGATATATAAACAATCTCCTTCTTCAAGTGAGGTTAAGAAGGAGATTATGAGTCCTCGCCTTAGATTGTAATCACTTTACCAATTCCTCCCCTTCAAATTTTGAAAGTTTCAATTTCTGCTCCATGGGGGTAAGAGAAGGCTTACAATCTTCCCTGAAAAATTTATTTAACAATCCAGTGGCATACTTAGTTTGTCTAAGGAATATTTGATTAGGATGTTGTGATACTTCAACTCCAAGATAATAATGAAGTTGTCGTATATCAGTCATTTTGAATCCTACTTTAAGTTCTTCCTTAACCTATTTGATGCAAGCTTCATTATTTCTTGTTATGATTAAGTCATCAACATAGAGTACAAGTATCACCATGTGCTTATCTTGCATTCGAAAATACAATGTATCATACGATTCACTTCACTGAAAACCCACCTTTCGTAGGTAATCATCCGTTTTTTGCATACCAAGCTCGAGGAGCTTGTTTCAAGCCATATAAAGCCTTCATAAGTTTTCAAACTTTATGTTCTTTTCCTTCAACTTCAAACCCTTTAGGTTGAGTAATGAAAATATCTTCCTTTAGATCACCATTCAAGAAGGCACTCTTGACATCCATTTGATGTAATTTCCAACCATTATGTACAACCAAATTGATAACCATTCTGATAGTATTCCATTTAGCTATGGGTGCAAAAGTTTCTTCATAATCAATTCCTTCCTGTTGAGAAAAAACTTTAGCAACAAGTCTTTCTTTGTACTTGTCAATTTTACCATTGTGCTTGTACTTTACTCAATAAACCCATTTACAACCGATGGGCTTAACATAATTTGGACAATCAACTAAGTTCCAAGTCTCATTTGCAAGTACTAAATCATATTCATTAATCATTGCTTCCTGCCATTATTTATGTCCAAGTGCTTCAGCAAAAGTAACAGGTTCAGTGGAAGCATGAGAAAAAATTTCTTCTGATCTTAAAGATCCCCTAGTTCCTTTTTTGTTAATTTCATCTGAATCAACATCTTTGAGAAGTTGTTCAACCCAATTTGGCTTCTTATGTTGATGGGATTGTGGATCTGAATCACCATTATTATCATAAAGAGGATTAAAAAATGAGGCTCTTCTTTCATCTGAAGTATCTGATGTTGGAGAAGATTCTTTTGAAGATTCAGTATCAAAATATTCTTTTGTAGTTTCATTATCAGATGAATCAAAAGAAATTTTTGATGAAGAGATGTCTTCTAAAGAAACAAAGTCTTTTTCAAACCAAAATGTTTTCTTTGACTTTTTCAACTTACCTTTTCTCTTAGTGTTTTTATTCTCTAAACGACTAAGGAGTTGATTGATCTCATCAGAACTTTTACTTTTAGTTTCATTAAAAATGGCATCTCTACTAACAATGAATTTTACATATGAAAGCAACCTATACCCTTTATTTTCATTAGAGTATCCAATGGAGATACACTTCATACTTCGGTTTTCTAATTTAGTCCTATTTTCCTTAGGAACTAAATCATAACATGTTGAGCCAAAAACCCTAAGACGATTTACCTTGGGTTTAAAACCAAACCAAGATTCATAAGGAGTTTGTCCATCTAAAGTTGATGTAGGTGATCAATTTATGAGATAAATTACGGTATGGACTGCTTCAGTCGAATATTTTGTGCTCAACCCTTTGAACTGCATTATAGGTCTTGCCATGCCATGAGAGTTCTATTCATCCTTTCAGTAACTCCATTATGTTGTGGAGTATAGGAATTTGTTAGTTTCCTCTTAATTCCATTGTCTCGACAATAATCATTGAATTTAGTTAAGTGAATTCTCCTCCATTATATGTTCTCAAAGATGCAACCTTTTCTCTAGTTTCGTTTTCAACCATGTGTTGAAAATTTACAAATTTTTCAAAATCTTCAGACTTTGCCTTTAAAAATTACACCCATGTCATTCTAGTGTAGTCATCAATGAACAATATAAAGTATCGACATCCACCCAAATAAGATTCCATTGGTCCACATATATCACTGTGAATCAACTACAAATGCTTTGTTGCTTGCCATGAGCTGGTTGGAAAAGATTATCGCTTTTGCTTACCAAAAATACAAGCTTCACACTTGGAATTTTCTCTCTTGAAATATGGAAAACCCTTTACCAAATCTTGGGACTTAAGTTTCAAGAGACTATCAAAGTTTAAGTGACCAAATAAAAAATGCCCTAATCTGAATGAAGACATTTTGGAATTCGTTGTTGCTGCAGCATCACGCTTTCTTGGGATAACTTTTCCCTTCATTCTTAGCAATTTTCCATCTTCATATCCTATCATTATTGTTTTCAAGTTATCCTTCTTTGACTTAATATTGACCAAACTATCTTGCATGATGATTTGATGTCCAACTTGTCGCATTGTGACTAAGGATAACAACTTTTTCTTAAAAGTTGGTACATACCAAACATTTGAAATCCATTTTTCACCAATTCCATGGAGAAATACTTTCACTGAACATTTACCTTGAGGTATATGAGTTGTATCATCAACTAAATAGATGGGATTTAGTTGAACATCTTTATAATTCGAAAAATAGTCTCTGCGATAAATCATATGTTGAGTAGCCTCTGTGTCCAATATCCAATCATTTTCAAATGAATCTTCTTGTTGAACTGCTGTGAAAACATATTCATATTGATAATTCTGGTAATCTTGATCCTCTGCATATTGAGCTGATTATTGAGAATTTGAATTTGATGTCTGCTTAAACTTTGGCAATTGATCATTGATTATTAGACAATTTGATGCATAATGTCCCATCTTTAAACATCTCTTACATCTTACTTGACTGAAATTACAACCTCTTCTTGACTATGCATTATTATTGGGAGGATTACTTTGAATTTTTTTTTATTAAAATTGATATGACCTCTAGCTTGACCACGACCTCTGCCACGACCTCGATTAGAAGGATGATTCTAAAAATTTCCAAAATTTTGTTTACCTCTTCCTTTAGAACTTTCAACTTTAGTGAAAAGAAGATCTTCTCCTGATTGTTTTTTTTTTCCAAAGGATCTACTATGTTGAGCCAGTAATTCACTAAGTGAATCAAAGGTCACAAATGATAACTATTAGTGATTTTAAAAGTCTCAAGAAAATTCTTATAATATTGAGGCAAGCCATTTATTACAATGTAGACCAAAAAACTGTCTTCAAGTTTAGAAAAACCGCCCTTGATGATTTCCCGATGAATGTTCTTAATCCTTGAAATGTATTCTAATACATCACCATTATCTACTAATATTTGTTTAAGCAACTTCATCTGTAAATCAACTCTTTGAGATGCAGTAGGAGTATCAAAAAGTTTCTTAAATTCATTCCAAGTAGACCATGCATCTTTGGAATTCTCAATGTGTACAAACATGTGTTCAGTTATAGAAGAGTGCAACAAAGCAAGTGCTTTTTCATCTTTTGATTTCCATTTTGCTAAAGAAGTAGCATCGATTGGCTTAGTTGGAGAAGTACCACGATCACAAATATCATGCCATAATTCATTATAGATCAAAGTGTTATGCATGTGCCGACTCATATTTGTAATTCTTGGGTCCATCTAACTTATCTGATTCTGTGAATAGATTGATTAATTTAGACATGATGGTAGATTTCCTTATTGCAAAATTGTGATTTAATGATCACACCACCACACTGAATAATCCACAAAACACCAAAAGAGAGACACAAGGCACCACAAGAGTACACAATCCACGAAAAAAGAGCACTTCTAAGGGCTTGACATTGACCCTTTAAAAGTCTCGTTGAAAAAAGAGTTTGAGAGAGTATTGCACTAGACTCTTCTCAACTTCCGAGTTTGAAGAATACGATCAAATCTTTCAAAATTTGACCCTTTTACAAGATTATAGCCTTTTACAAATAGAAAAATGTGCCCCCCCTTGAACTAGAAAAGTCAAACAAAATATTTTTACACAAAAATGTCTCCCTTTAATCTGAACATCAAAATTAAATCCACTTATCACTCCACATCGTTATGTGAAAAAAAATTATTTGTCACATGAAGAGTTAACAAATAAGATTTCTCTTTAAAAAACAATGCTATGAATTTCTGGTCCAGGATATGGTCCCCGATATGATCCACAATACGCACCACGATATGATCAACGATACAGACCTCGATATGATCCACGATTTTTGCAACACTTCTTTACTAAAAATCCATTGCAGGATAATACCGATCTGCAATAAATGTGCCTTTGCCTTTGAAGTAGTGCCTATTTCAGATCTTCAAAATGGGGTCGAGGTCAAGGGTTTCTGCAATTTTATACTTCAACTGAATGCAATGAATCCCTCAAAAGAATGCATGACATGTTAAATCACATGGGATGCTAGATTGTTGGCATATTTCTGTGTGGAAAATCGTTGGATGGCAAATTTATTTGTGGTAGAACTCCAAATGGTGGATCTCTATGTGGAGAATTTAGATGCATGGTCTTCTTCACTACAAATAGATGTTTGGTGAGATCTATGGACGAATTTAGGGCGAGTTGGATCGTAGGTGTGCTGGAATGGTTTGCAATGCTTGCATGTAATTCAATCCTTCTACTTAGACTTCACGATATGGACCACGAGACGGTCCACGATATGGTCCACGATACGATACACCACTGCAACTCGGATTTGTGCGATTTATGTACTAAGGAGAAGCAACACACATAGAAATTGCTAGAATCTACACCTCTAAGTATGAAATTTCTAGATTTATAAACAGATCTGAAGCAATGTTTACAAAATGAGCCCTCTTAATTAATTGAAAAAACAACAATGCATCTTAAGATAAAAAGAAATTCAGATTTATAATGGATCTGTTATGATCTTGAGATTTACAAGATTAACTGCAGATTTAGAACTATAAATAGAAGAAATATCTCTAGAAATATAATCAACAATAAAATGAGAATTAGATATAAAATAAAACTGATTTGAAAAAATCTGCAACTAAAAAACTGAATTTTCCTTACTTTAAACAACAACAGATTACCTCAGTACCGATGCCCTTGAGTTTGAAGAGATCCAGGTTGATGTCAAGGAGTCTTCCTTGCTTCCTCAATCCATCACCAATTCTCTTCCATCACAACTTCATCATCACTCTGATACCATGTTGACAAAGTGTCCTCAGACACATAATTTTATTAATCAGGAAAAAGTGATAACAATCATAAGTGAGGACTCATAATATCCTTCTTAACCTCACTTGAAGAAGGAGCTTCTTTATATATCTCAACTCTAAACTAAAATCTAGGAGAACAACCAATCACATAATCACACGAGTATGATAGGTGTCATTTACATAGAAGTTAGGTGTCCTTATCCTAACAAACTAGAATAAACTAATTTCTAAAAATATTTAAACTAGAAAATACTTAGACTATAGAACTTTAGGATTATGAGGCTAACAATTTCAACCATTGGGTCCCATGGATGTTGCACTACCCCTTGCGACCACCTAGGCAGACTCGTCCCATACTCAAACTGAAGCTGAAAAAGCTACTCGGTTCATTGAGTGGATCCAACACATTCGCCAAAAGGTTTAGGATATTTTGCAGAAGTCCAATGCCAAGTACAAGAAGCACCATGATCAACATCGGGTGCCACACAAGTTTAAGGTGGGAGATAAAGTTTGGTTTCACTTGTAGACAAAACACCTTATAGGACCCCATCAAAAGATTCTTCCACTCCGCTATGGACATTATACCATCACCAAGGATGTGGGTGACAATGATTTTGAGCTCAACATTCCCCCCTTCCTTTGTTTGCACCCATTGTTTAATGTGGACCTCCTTCGACCAAACTTTCCACCATTATTGGAAACCTCAGAGGTAGCAGAAAAATTGACACTGACAGAGCTCAACCTTGATTGCATGGAACATGCATCCACTGATTAGATCGTGGACACACAGGTCAAGGGAACTTGTGAACAAAATTTTCAGCTTTATCATGTTGTCAAAGAAGGAAAACTCCTGCATGAAGGCAAGTGGCTCACCCGGGGCCAAATTCAGCAGGAATTTCCTCATCTGATGGGGGAACTCAATGCAATGGAGACCATTTCTTCCTAAGGGGGTAGGATTTATCCAGGTGGATATCGGTGGCCACCCACCTATTCCAACTGGCTCACATACAAATGTCATCTTGGTAGTTTTTTTTCTATCTTTTCGGGTCCTAAACTTCTGGAGCCATTTTGAGGCCCTAAACAACATTTTTTCGGCCCTCCATAGTCGCAATATAATTGAAGTTAGAGTGTGATGGAATAATTTGTATTCCTTGGATAGAAATTTCCAACGGGATATCGTGCGCCTAAAAAGAAGATTGTATGCAAAAGTTATGACCTGAATAATTTGATGTACCAACTTACCCCAACGAGGCCCACATGAATTTTGGCGCTTCATTTCCTAGGGTTAGGTTTTTGGATGTCTAGGGTTTTGGCATTCATGTTTGATGTAAAAATTCCTTTGGAGCCTCATTGCAACCATATTCTTTCGAATGAGTGAAACCGTCACATCTCTTCTCAGAGATAAGTCGCCACCATTCTAGCAATCATGTTTCAGTCTACATTTTACAATTTCAACATATTTCTTTAGTGAATAGAAGCCAAGTTTTACTGTATATCTATTATTGTTCATTGTATCTCTATGTTAATAATATAGATCTGTATTTATTTCATTATGCTCATAAAATCTGGATCAATGGGTTACTCTACAAGCTAGACAATCTCTATGTTCTTAAAGTTGAAATATTGTAGCTTATTAGAGAGGCTCACACATTCAAGGTTATAAGAAATTTTGGTGTTGGGAAGACGTTTTATAACTTACAAAGGTATGTGTATTGGCCCATAATGAAAAAATATGTAGCTCGGTATATTATAGGATGCATACTTTTTTATACCAATAAGCCTAGTAATAGAAATCAAGGTCTATACTACCCCTTATCTGTACCCACTCGACCTTAGGAAATAATTTCCATGGATTTTGTCGGTGGTTTTCCAACAACTAGGAAGGAACATGAATATTTATTTGTGGTAGCTGACAGGTTCAACAAGATGTGCATTCTTATGCCTTTTAAAAATACCATCAAAGGACATGAAGTAGCAAACATGTTCTTTGAATAGGTTCAGGTGCAATTTGGGATACCAAGGAGCATCATTTCAGACATGGGTACCGGATTTCTTAGTGCCTTTTGGACTATACTTTGGGAGAATATGGACATGAAGTTGAACAGATATACAAAATTCCATCCAAATAAATACATGTATACAAAAGTAGTAAAAATGACTTTGGTTTAGATTTTGAGGGGTTGCAATCAAAAGAACCTGAATACATGGGATGAAAATTGGATCTATATTCACCACTCTTATAACATAGTAGTCCATAATTCTACTAGTAAGTCCCCTTTTGAAACTTTCTTTGGGTATTTTCCACCTTCACTCTTGGATGTTGTTTATGAACAACAAGGAGGAGTGAGGGAACACATCACAAGATAAGCATTAAGATCAAATAAATTCATTGAAAAGATTAGACAAGTCCATTTGCAGGTACATGATATTTTGAAGAAGCAACAAGAAAAGTATAAGTCTAGGAATGATCAACACAAAACTGAGAAGTCATTTAAAGTGGGAGACAAAGTTTGGTTACAACTGAACAAGGAAAGACTACAAGTCCCTCATAATAAGGTCAAGTCTCTATGGTATGGCCCTTTTGAGGTATTGGAGAAGGTGGGAGATAACTCCTATAAACTCAGTCTACCCCCATACATGTGCATTTACCCAATAGTGAATGTGGAGAATTTGAAACTCTACGAGCCTTTCATGTTGGATCAGGAAGAGCAATAGTTCCTAGATACCATAGAGGTATTAGCACCAGATGCTCAAGTAGAGATGGTAGAGAACATATTTTTGCAGAGGAAGTCTAGAACTACAAGACATGGGTAGCTTGACCTTTGGTATATTAGGTTGAAAGGACAACTTTCGGGAAAATAAAAATGGTACTCTGAAAATAAGCTAGAGGAAAAATTTCCTCACCTCATTCAATAAATATTTTTGGGACAAAAATCCTCCCTATATGGGGAGGTATGGTCTATATTGTATCATCATACAATTTTCAATCTATCTCAGTACTTTATGGGTGGAAAACATTAGAGGAATCAACTTGCAGGGCCATTTTAATAGCAGGCCCCATTTTGGAAAATTCGGGTCCAAAACCTTCTGAATCCATTTTGAGGCATTAAACAACATTTTTTGGGGTTACCATGTCTAGAACATGTGTCCACACCCTCAACAATGTTCTACACTTCGATACCTTTCCAACAGTGAGTAAAACGCCTCAATTGGAGATTGTATGTGAAAGTTATGCCTCTCGCAAGTTGACCTATGTTGTTGAACACCATAGTATGTGTGGATTCCATGGTATGCCCCATTACTCATGCATTTGAGGCTAGCCACATGTGAAATTTCAAGTATATTATAGAGGGTCTAAAAACCCTAACATTAATTGAGGGTTGAGACATGCAAAAACCCTAACCCTAGATGACTATCAGGCTATGTTAAATACGAACCACTAGGGGGAGAAGGGATTCCATTATTTATCAGTGTATTTGTTCCATAATTGAGCAGAGAATCTAGTAGTGGTATTTTGAGAGAATAACAGAGGAGGAAAATATTTTGTAGTAGGCATACAGGCCACAATGTCAAAGGAAACTCCAAAGTTAGTGCCTCTTTCTTTGTATCTACATTTCCATAACTGAATAAAAGAGAGTAGAGCATAGGGATTGCCTTCTAGATAGGTTTTCTCCCGCATTGGTTTTCCTAGGATATACCTTGTATTAATTTGTGTGTGGATGGTGTGTTCTTTGGCTCATTGTTTTTCATTTTTTTCATTTAGTTATTTCATAATTTTAAGCAATGAGCTAGTAATCAATAATCTTGGATCTAAGAAAGTAATTTTCATAATCTAATATTTCAAAATATTATAATATCTGTTGTGATGAATTGTTCCAGTGGAATAACCAGAACATTTTACAGATCATTAGGCATAAGAAATGTGTGCAAAACAAAGTTGTAGATATGTTAAATATACCTTATGTTAATGCATCCATTGTTTTACAACATAGTTCATTAGGTTATGCAAGTTACATTGAACAATATGCTAGAGATGATGATTTTAAGGATATTTATGATACACTAATCCATGGTACTAAAGTAGAAGAATTAGATTATCATGTACATGGAAAATTGCTATATCATCTTGTTAAATTGTGTATTCCATGAGATGAAAGAGTAAATGTAAGAAAACAAGCATATACTTCTCTCATTTCTAGTCATTTTGGTGTATGAAAAATAGTAGTTTAGTTACAATGTGATTGTTATTGGCCTCAGATGTATGGAATTCTATCCAAATATGTAAAATGATGTGTCATGTGTGCCACTATAAAACCAAGTAATAGAAAATTGGGTTTGTATATGCCACTTCTTGTACCTTCTTGTCGATGGGAAAGTGTGTCTATGGATTTTTTAGGGGGTTTGCCTATGTCTAGGAAAGGTCATGATTATATATATGTTTTTGTGGATATATTTAGAAAAATATGTGTTTTAGTGCCTTGTAAGAAACCCGTGACAAAAGAAGGGACTACACATTTGTTGTTCCAACATGTTTGGGTTCATTTTGGTTCACCCACATCCATTGTATCTCATTGAGACTCCAAGTTTATTGAAAAATTTTGGTCAACGTTGTGGGGGTTAATGGAAACTAAGATTTAGAAGAGAATTGTTTTTCATCCACAAACCAATGGAAAAATGTATGTGGTAAATATGACAGTGATACACTTACTTCAAGGGTATTGTAACAAGCATCCTATGATTTGGGATGAACAGTTGTATTCTGTACAACATGCCTATAATCGTTCCATATATTCTTCTACACACAGGACTCCTTTTGAGACATGTTTTGGATATTTTTCGAAGTCTCCTTTGGACTTCACTCTTGGGAAAGATACAGTGGAAGAAAAACATAATGATCTACACAAAACCAAGAATTTCATCCAGAAGATCCAATTGGTTCATCAACATATACAAGAATAGTTGGATAAGAGACACGCCAAGTACAAGGCTAGGCATGACAAGCATCAGGTTGATCATCACTTCCAAGTTGGTGATCAATTTTGGCTATATATTAACAAAAAACGCCTTAAAGGTGAAGGTAAAAATATCAAGCCAATCAATTATGTTTTGTTTAAAACTTTGGAAAATATTGGTGACAATTATTTTCAGTTGGAGTTACCTTGATATATGCAAGTATATTCCATGTTTAATATTGAAAAATTGAAACTATATGAGCCTCCTATGATCATGGATCAAGGTGAGAATGTTCAAGTTCCTTATATTGATGATGTAGAGTACCTTCATGTGGTTCTAAAAGGAATGCATCCAATTAAAGCATGATGGATGGAAATAAAAAAAGTGAGGGAGTTGTACCCTCACTTATTTTTTGAATAAATCCATACTTTTGGTGGTCCAAAATATTCTTGGTGGGGAGGAGTGATCTAGGAGGAACCTCATTGATCCAATAGGCCTCAATCTTTGGAAAAAATCAATGCCCATATTGATTCTAAAACAAATTTGGAAGCATCCACATTTTGATCATATTCTTCCATTATTGTTAATCTGAGTTATATCAATTTGTTGTTTTAAAAAATACTCACTCACATTGGTGGCACATCTCTCGGCCTCTCAATAATCAATGTGGAGGTTAATTTTATTTTAAAAAGATTTGAAAGATATATTCTTTAAAAACTTTCAAGTCATGTTTCTATTTACGCATGGTATGTGAGATATCATTTCCAAGAAAGGAAAAAGAATAAAGGAGGGTACATTTGGAGAGATTTGAAACCTTACCTCCATGGAAAAGTGATAGCACATTAGCCATTATAACATGCACTTGGGAAATAATATAAAGGAGAGAAGGAGAGGAGAAGAATACCCTTTATTGGGATAATAATGTTAGAAAAAACAAGGTAGCGGAGCAATAAAATAATAAAACATAGAAGATACACAATACAATATTGACACAGATATATGTGGTTCACTTAGTGTGGGCTACGTCCACCGGATAAATTTCCAGGTCCTTCCTTTTTATTATCCAGCAAAATGAAGGGATACAAACTACATCACACCCACTATAAATTCCTCTTCTTTCTCTCACAGTCTCCTCTCCCAGAATACAATATTCAAAATAATACACAGTCGCAATACAATTCCCTCATAAAAGAGGGTTTCCTTCTAGGGAAAAAAACCCTAACATAACTTCTATCGTCATATATATGACCTTATAATGAATGGTCCAGATTTACTATGAAATTACAATATACATTTACAAGGAAATTTTTCCTTCGGGGACTTCACCCCCGAACCCCCAGCCGAGGGGATGAGCCCCCCAAACGCCACAGGGGGGGAAGGCCCCCCTGCAACCCTCCTCCCTCCCCTGCTTGGAGGGGTGTACAATATTCATGGGGTATAAACACGTATGAAAACAAAGACCTCTTAATCAAAAAGATAATAAAGCTCCATAACCAACAAATAAGCAAGCCTATGTACATTTTATTGTAGGAAGAAGCCACTGATATATTCCTAGAGAATGTCAGAGAGTAATTTTTTGAATATTGAAGGACATTGTTTGTTGTAAAGAGTTGTAATTATGTACTTGCATCATTTTTAATGGATTGGATAGTCATTTAAGGTAGACCTAGAGACGTATCCCAAATGGGTTAACTCTGTTATCAAATTTTTGTATTGATTGTGTTATTTTTAGTTTTTTTTTTTTAAATTTCGATCTTTAATGAATTAAGCCAATTTTAAATACAATTGTGAGAAGTTGAGAAGAAAATTAATATATTAATGAATTCTTTATCACTGAATTTCATATCAACCCCATATACAATGCCAAAGTAACAATGTTATCAAATGTATAAGGGTTTATATTGTTGGATTACTGAGAGGGGGGTGAATCAATAATAGAGCAATTTAATCCTTTTTAACTATATAATCCAAGTGTTATATCAATGTAGCATTATCATCCAATAACTGCAGAGTAAATAATCAATGAGAAAATGAACAACCATACATATACACAGTACACCAGTGTTTTACGTGGAAACCCAAAGCGAGAGAAAACTAAATAATGTTTTTTCTTATATGTCTTGAAGAATTACATTCATTGGAAGCACCAACTTCCTTTGTTTTCCATCTGCAATTGGAAGGAGGATCCAACCCCCTTGTTTTTCAGGCTACAACTTGAGGGAAGCTCCAACTCCCCTATTCTTTGGCTACAACTAGAAGGATGCTATAACCCCCTATGTTCTCCGGCTACAACCAGAAGGTGGCTACAACCACTTGTCCTTGCCCCATTCAACTGCACTAAAGTAGAAGTAGAATGATGGAACCACTGTCACACTATCACTGTGAGATATACCGTTGTAAAACTATACCAATAAACCTGAACCATGCATCAACATGTACCTCAACTTGTAATCAACCTATACCATAAACAAGTGCATCAACCATGCACCAACCTGTGCCAAACAACCTGTAATCAACCTGTACCATAAACAATTACATCCAACCATGTACCAAGCATGTGTCAACTACGCATCAACTATGACTCATCAATATTTACCAACATCATCAACTATACACCTCATGTATGTGCAAACTCATCAACCACTTCTCTCAACCATGTACCCAGCATGTACCTCAACCAAAATACCTCATCAATTTCATCATCCAAATATGATTTGTAACTCTGTAATAGACCTGGTGTATATGATCACATACCTGCAAACCTTCCTTAACTTTCACAACAAGAGACTATCATTTTCATCAAACTTTTATTTAGTCTCACGTGACTAGTTTGGTATTAGTCAACAACCTTAACTTGAAACAATCATAACCATGTACCTATAATGAATAAAGATCTGAAAATAGTACACAATTTTCTTCAATTTGTTTTATGCAATTCCTCTAGATGTCACTACTTGGAACCTCTCATAAAACGAGTTATAGAAAAAATGGCATACCTTGCTGAATTCTAGCTTATTCTAGAGAGAGACCCTGTAGAGAGTGCCCCACATAGAATGTTTGTTGAATCGATCTGAAAATATTACAAAGAATCCTAAATAATGTACTATAACCACCACATTTGGTCTTACTGAATTTGGATCTTTTATGAAGAATTTATGATGTTTTTACCCGAAACACTTGTTTTAGACTAGTTTCAGGACTAGCCACAAACCTTATTTTCCACGGAGTGTAACTCCAAAAATACAACGACCCACAATCTGCAATATTTACCACAGATACTTGGATATGTTTCCTCAGTGGAATGTCAATTTCATGGGCTGAATCATTCTAGAAAACAATTTATTGCGAAAATGGTGAGATGACCTGTAAATAACATACCTTAGAAAGCATCATCAAAAGAATTTATCCTCCCTTGAATTACAGTCGTATTTTCTTCACCTTCCCTCTGGAATTTGGCTTAGATATCCCTTGGTTACCTCAATCACCTATAGATATTAAATATTCTCAAGTGTGATATAAAATGAGAGATCCTTGCCTCTTATTTATACTCTCCAAGTAGCTTCCTTAGAAGCATCTTCTAGGTCACTTTGCCCACTTTCCTTATTTTAGGGTTAACCCACTTCTAATTTCTCCATTAAATTTATCATTTAAATAATTTATTTTATATTCACTTTGAATTATAGTACACTCATCACTTCACTTTATTATTTACCTTCTAAAATCTCTTAAACCAGTTTGACTACTTTGACCTTTTGGGGCTTCTAGATGACATATGAGGGTCCTCCAACTTCGTAAGGCCATAACTCTCAAACTGTGATGAGTTATGTGATGTTACACATACCAAAAGAAATGGAATGACATGCAATATCCATCTATAATACTATTACCTGAAAATATATCAAAACCCACACCATTATCCATCAAACAAACTTGGGTCCATTACCCAAACCTGGGTTCTCCAACTTCTCATGGCCATTACTCTTTAACCGTGAGGAGTTATGTGAAGTTCCACATACCACTGGAAATGGAATGACATGTAATATACATATAGAATAGTATTACCTTCAAATATATTAAAACTCATACCATTATACATGAAACAACCTTGGGTCCATTACCCAAACCTTTGTGCTGTCGAAATTCACTACTGGTCTTTCTTCAAGGGTTGACATCAATGAAAACCAACCTTAATCAACAATATCCCCCTTTGGCATTGATGGAAACACTCTGATGTAATACTGAAATCATGTCATGCAATACTGAAGTCATATCACTCATGGTCCCCCTGGAACTATGCCCCTGTCCTCTGCATCTTTGTGACCATTTCTCCCCTTAGAGTCATGCCTTTGTCCTCTGCATCTCTATGAACATTTCTCCCCCTGGAGTCATGGCTCCATCCTCTGCATATGATAAATCTATTCCCCTTTGTCATCAATGGAAAAGGTATCTTTCCATCCAGGGCTTCCCCCCCTAACTGAACTGTTTGATCTCCCAACCTGAACTGTCCTCTTTATGGTGATTCCTCATGTGCATATAAGACATATAAGATAAGCATTCAAAAGCATTCATTTTGGAGTAGAAATTACTCTGAGTCTTTGGCGAAGATACTCAAAGGCTTCCAGTGGAAGTGGTTTTGTAAAGATGTCTGCCACTTGTTCTTTTGTGCCCACATACTCAACTCTGATGTTCTTTTCTGTAACCTGTTCCCATAGAAAGTGATACTTGATTGGAATGTGCTTCATCTTGGAGTGAATCACCAGGTTCTTTGAGATATTTATGGTTCTTGTATTATGATAATATATTGGAATGGGATCATCATACTCAACCTGTATATCTGTCAGAGTTTGTTTCATCCAAAGAACGTGTGTACAACATGTTGTTGCTGCAATATTCTCTACCTCAGCTGTAGATAGAGATATTGATGATTATTTCTTGCTTAGTCATGATACTAAACACTCACCCAAGTAGAATGTTGCTCCACTGGTGCTTCATCAGCCATCAATACAACCTGCCCAATCTACATCTGTGTAGCCAATAAGAGATAGATCCTTTCCTTTTGGATACCATAATCCAAACTCTTTTGTTCCTTTGAGATATCTGAAAATCCTCTTCATTGCTAATACAGGTGATTCCTTTGGAGCTGCTTGAAATCATGTCACTTGTCCAACTGCCTGCATTACATCTGGTCTGGATGTTGTCACATATAGTAGGCTACTAATCATTGACCCGTATTTCCTTTGATTTGTAGACTTTGAATCATCATATTTTCTTAACTTGCAACTGGTTTGCATGGGAGTGATAACTGGTTTGCAATATTCCATTCCAAACCTCTTTAGCATTTCTCTGATATACTTGGTTTGAGAAATAAAAGTTCCTTGGTTGCTTTGACGTATCTGAATTCCTAGAAAGAAGGATAGTTCTCCAAGTAATGACATTTCAAATTCATTCTGCATATCCTTTGCAAATTTATGGCTTAACCTGTCATCATCACCACCAAAAATAATATCATCAACATAAACTTCAGCTAATAAAATACTATCTTGACTTACCTTGATGTAGAGGTTGCCATCCGCACTTCCTTTTCCGAACCCTGCCTATTGTAGATATTTATCCAATCTAGAGTACCATGCTCTAGGAACCCGTTTTAGGCCATTCAAGGCCTTCTTTAATTTACACACATAATATGCATTCTATGACAACTGAAATCCCTTTGGTTTTTCAATGTAGACTTCTTCTTCAAGTTCCCCATTCAGAAAAGATAATTTTACGTCCATCTGATACACTTTAATATTTTTGGAGCATGCATATGCTAAAAGAAATCAGATTGCTTCCATTCTGGAAACTAGGGAAAATGTCTCTTCAAAGTTGATTCCTTCAACCTGTGCATATCCTTTACATACCAATCTAGCTTTGTTCCTTATAACATGTCCATATTCATTCAATTTATTCTTGTATACCCACTTTGTGTCTATCACATTCTTATCCTTTGGTCTTGGAACCAATTCCCAAGTTTCATTTTTCTTTATTTGATCCATTTTTTCATCCATGGCCTTGTTCCAAAATTATCCTTGCTGACCTCTTCAAAATAGGTTGGTTCAATCATAGATGTGAGTGCTAGGTGTGTTTGTTCTGGTGAACGGATTATTCTTCTAGTCTCCACTCCTGCGTCTTTGTTTCTGATAACCTGATATGAAGGATGATTCTTCTGTACTCATCTGCTAGGTGTTTTTGGAGTTACTTGTTGAACTTTCTCTTTTGTTTCTGTCAGATCCTCTTCGTCTTCCCCTTCTTTTTCATCTTTTGTTTCTTCTTCGTAAAGTTGTTCCATTGATTCATTTTCTTCTTCCTTTAATTCTTGTCTACCTGTTTCATCAATTGTTACGTTGATGCTTTCCACCACTTTGTTCAATCTCAGGTTGTAACACTTGTATGCTTTTCTTGTACTTGAGTAACCAACAAGTACTCTTTTGTCCACATGAGAGTAAAACTTTCCCATTCTACCATCTTCTGTTTTGATGTAGCATTTTCTTTCATCTGCTTTACATTTGTTGGTCTTCCTTTCCATAGCTCATAAGGATTTTTTTCAGTGTTGTTTCTAAGCATTACTCGGTTTTGAATGTGAACTATTGCATGCACTGCTCGTGTCCAAAAAATATCTGTCAATTTGGAATCCATTAGCATTGTTCGAGCCATTTCCTGTACTGTCATGTTCTTTCTTTCAACAACTCCATTCTATTGAGGTGTCCTAGCAACGGAGAATTGCCTTTTTATTCCATGACTGTTGTAACAGTCCATAAATTCCTTTGAAGTGAACTCTCCTCCATTATCAGATCTCAAGCATTTGATTTTTGAATCCATTTCATTTTCAACCATTTCCTTGTAGATCTTGAAGTTTTCAAAAGATTATGACTTATTCTTGAGAAAACAAAATACGGTCATTATTGTATAATCACCAACTAATAACACAAAGTATTTCTCACCTTTTAAGCCCTTTGTTGTAGTTGGTCCAACTAGATCAGTATGCACAATTTCTAGTGGTCTTGTCGTTGAATATTCCTTTGATTTGAACATGGTCTTTGTTTGCTTTCCTTGTTGGCAATGCTTGCATAAAGTGTTGGTTGGTTTTATGGGGCATTTTTCTAACGGATTCTCTTTTGTTGACTTTGACAAGGTTATCAAAATGTATGTGACTCATTCTTTTGTGCCATAGCCAACTTTCATCTTATTTTCCTAGACAACACTTTTCATTTCCAATTTCACTTAACACATATATGTTGCTTGAAATTCTCGCAGTTGTAGAAATCAATTTTCCTGAACCTTATTTTCTTATCTCTCACTTTTGTGTATCGAAAGTAACTTTATGACCTTGGTCACACATTTGACTCACACTTAGAATATTATGTTTCATATCTTCTACTAGTAGAACATTTTTTTCCTTTGTATTCTTGTTCCCAATTCTGACTGTGCCTTTTCCAATTATTTTGGCTAAATCATCATTTATGAAGGAGACTGATCCATCTTTTTCCTTTCGTAATGTAAGAAACCTGTCTCTATCACCTGTCATATGTTTTGAACACCCACTGTCAACATACCAACCACGTTTCTTCTACTTATCTTGTAGAGAAAGTGTGCATTCTTCATTTCTATACTGATCATGTTTTCGTTTCCATGTCCTTTTCTAAGGTTCCTGTCCGTGACTATTGTTATTCTGTTGTGGTTCTCTAGGAGGGATTGTCATTCTGCAATATTTGGCCATGTGTCCAAAATTGTTACATTTGTAACATTCCACTTCAGTGCTCAAAGATTCAAACATGTTGTAACTTATTCTCTGTGTTTCACTAGGCCTTCTTGGATAACCCCTTTGTGTATGACTTTCAAAGTTGTTTTTGTTCTTGTTGCTAGCTCTGCAATTCACAGCTTTATGTCCAAAATTATTACATGCATAACATAAACCAAAAAATATAGTTTGATACCTAGGAGTTGAAGATCTTCTGAAAGGAGGTACTCTTATGAATTCTTCTTCTTCCTAAGGCCTATCTGCCAGTTGTTGATTCTGAAATATGAATCTTCTCAGTGGAGGAGTGTCCCTGTAATCTTCATTGTAGATCTTCCTATCCCCCTTGATTGTTTCTGCAAAACTTTTTGGATATTTTTTGCCTTTTGTATTCTTGTTCCAAAAATTTTGAGTTGTTCTTCATATTTTTCTTTTCAAGATCCTTTCTTAATGTGACAATATCTGCTTCCAAATTTCCAATGATCTTGTCTTTTTCTTCTAGTTGTTCTTTGAGTTCTTCTTCAATTCTTTTATCTTCTTCTATTTGAACCTTCAAATTTGTGATCATTTGTTCTAGTTCTTGAGTGTCTTCTTTCTTGTCTAGTTCTGCTTGTAATTTCTTGTTTTTCTTCTTTTCTCTTCTAATAACTTCTATGGCACACATTAATTCCTCTCGGTAGTCAACTTCTGCCTCTTTAATTTATTCTTCGACTTCTTCATATTCTTCTTCGGCTTCTTTATATTCTTCTTTGGAGTATTATTTATCAAAGTCTTCTAATGCCATGAATAGAACTCTTTATGTCTGACTGTCACTGACTTCATCTTCATTTGATGATGAGATGTCTTCTTTGGTGCATAAGTTTTTCTTGAAAACATTCTTTGTGGTTCTTTTGCCTTTGTATGTTTGTTTTCCTTTTGAGTAACCTTCATTATTTCTCTTTTTCTTATAAGGACATGTGTTAGAAAAATGACCAATACCATCACAATTAAAAAAAAATAAAGGAAGCTTACCTCTATACATATCGTCAGTTCCCTTGTTCAGTCTTTTGACAAAGTTGGCCACTTCTTCATCATCTTCTGAGATGTCACGATTGCTACTATGTTCTTCTTTTTTCCTTCCCTTTTGCTTTGACTTTTTGGATGCTTCTTTTATATATGGATTTTCCTATTCAGATCTCATTTCATATGCTGTGAAGATTCCATGTAATTTGTCCATGCTTATTGAGTTTAGATCTGATCTTTCTTCTAGTGCTGGTATCTTAGGGTCAAATCTCATAGGAAGAGATCTTAGTACTTTTTGAACAATTACAGATTATTTGATTTCTTCTCCCAATCCTATGATTGCATTTACTGTTTCATCAAATCATAAAAAGTAAGATGCAATATTCTTATCTTCCTTCATCTTAAGTTGTTCGAACTGACCTCTGTAAGTTTGAAGCTTTGTTGCTTTGAATTTTGAATCTCCTTCATAAATATTTTGAAGTTTGTCTGAAATCTCTTTAGTGGATTTACAATGTGCAACTTAGGTGAATATCGTTTCAGAAAGACCATTCAGAAGTGCATTTTTGGCTTTGGAATTATTCTGACTGAGTTTCACTGCTTTGTCATTTGTTGGCAGAACTACTGGTGTTGTGTATCCATCTACAATTGATTGTCAAATTTCAAATCCATGTGCTTGTATACATGTTTTCATCCTTATGCTCCAAAATGCATACTTATGTCCATTGAACTGTGGTATTCCATTTTTATACAAGTTGTTTCTCTCCATGATCTACCTTTCAGTGGTTAAACTGATTTTTGAAGGAACCTTCTCTGATACCAATTGTTGGATTACTGAGAGGGGGGGTGAATCAATAATAGAGAAATTTAATCATTTTTAACCATATAATCCAAGTGTTATATCAATGTAGCATTATCATCCAATAACTGCAGAGTAAATAAGCAATGAACAAATGAACAATCATACACATACACAATACACCAATGTTTTACGTGGAAACCCAAAGCAGGAGAAAACCACAGAATGTTTTTTCTTACATGTCTTGAAGAATTACATTCATTGGAAGCACCAACTTCCTTTCTTTTCCAGATGCAACTGGAAGGAGGCTCCAACCCCCTTGTTTCTCAGGCTACAACCTAAGGGAATCTCCAACTCCCCTATTCTATGGCTACAACCAGAAGGAGGCTACAACCCCCTATGTTCTTCGTCTACAAATGGAATGTGGCTACAACCACCTGTCCTTGCCTCGTCCAACCTCCCTGAAGTAGAAGTAGAATGATGGAACCACTGTCACACTATCACTGTGAGATATACCGTTGTAAACCTATACCAATAAACTTGAACCATGCATCAACCATGCATCAACCTGTACCTCAACCTGTACCATAAACAAGTGCAACAACCATGCACCAACCTGTAATCAACCTGTACCATAAACAAGTGCATCCAACCATGTACCAAGTATGTACCAATCATGTACCAACTACTCATCAACTATGACTCATCAATATGTATGCACATCATCAACTATACACCTCATGTATGTGCCAACTCATCAACTACTTTTCTCAACCATGTACCCAACATGTACCTCAACCAAAATCCCTCATCAAATTCATCAACCAAATATGATTTGTAAATATGTAATAGACCTGGTGTATATGATCACATACCTGCAAACCTTCCTTGACTTTCACAACAAGAGACTAGCATTTTCATCAAACTTTTCTTTAGTCTCACATTACTAGTTTGGGATTAGTCAACAACCCTAACTTGAAATAATCATAACTATGTACCTGTAATGAATAAAGATATTAAAATAGTACACAATGTTCTTCATTTTGTTTTATGCAATTCATCCAGGTGTCACTACTTGGAACCTCTCAGAAAAGGAGTTATAGAAAAAATGGCATACCTTGCTGAATTTTGGCTTATTCTAGAGAGCGACCTTGTAGAGCGTGCCCCGCACAGAGTATTTGTTGAATCGATATGAAAATGTTACAAAGAATACTACAAACTATAATATAACCAATACATTTTGTCTTACTGAATTTGGATCTGTTATGAATAATTTAGGACGTTTTTACCTAAAACACATGTTTTAGACTAGTTTCAAGACTAGCCACAAACCCTATTTTCCATGGCATGCAACTCCAAAAATACAACGACCCACAAGCTGAAATTTTAACCACATATAATTGGATATGTCTCCTCAATGGCCTATCAATTTCGTGGTCTGAATCATTCCAGAAAAAAAATTATTGTGAAAATGGTGAGATGACCTGTAAATAACATACCTTAGAAAGAATCATCAAAATAATTTATTCTCCCTTGAATTGCGTCCTTCTTTTCTTCACCTTACCTCTAAAATTAGTCTTATATATCCTTTGGTTACCTCATTCACCTATATATATTCAATATTATCAAGTGTGATATAAAATGAGAGAGTCTTGCCTCTTATTTATACTCTCCAAGTAGCTTCCTTAGAAGCATCTTCTGGGTCACTTTGCCCACGTTCCTTATTTTAGGGTTAACCCACTTCTAATTTCTCCATTAAATTTATTATTTAAATAATTTATTTTGTATTCAATTTGAATTATTGTACACTCATCACTTCACTTTATTATTTACCTTCTAAAATCTCTTAAACCACTTTGACTACTTTGATCTTTTGGGGCTTCTAGATGACATATGAGGGTCCTCCAACTTCATAAGACCATAACTCTCAAACCGTGAGGAGTTATCTGATGTTCCACATACAAAAAGAAATGGAATGACATGTAATATCCATATAGAATAGTCTTACCTTAAAATATATCAAAAATCATACCATTATTCATCAAACAAGCTTGGTCCATTACCCAAACCCGGGTTCTCCGACTTCTCATGGCCATAACTCTCTAACCGTGAGGAGTTATGTGACGTTCCACATACCAAAGGAAATGGAATGACATGTAATATACATATAGAATAGTATTGCCTTCAAATATATTAAAATTCATACCATTATACATGAAACGACCTTGGGTCCATTACCAAAACCTTTGTGCTACCGAAATTCGCTACCAGACTTTCTTCAAGGGTTGACATCAATGACAACCAATCTTAATCAACATATATGTTCCAAAAAAAAGCAATGTTCTCATATGTCAATTTGATTTATATTATTATTTAAAAGGAATATGCATATCATAAAAATTCTATTACTTAAACATGTGTTAAATTATGTTTAGCACCATTAAATATTATAGCTATAAGTTTACAAGCATGGTAAGGCAAGACAAATCATAAGATTTGAAAGCCATAAATTTTTATGCATGGAGTGGATCATTGTAGAATGTGGAGGGTCATCATTATTGGATTCTTTGGGCCACCTTAGATAATTGGGAGGCTTAGTTATGGAACATGGAGGTTGTAATGAGATAAGTTCAACAAATCTTCTAACTTCACAAGGTATACAAAGTGGTCTACAAAGTATGAGTTGAAAAAAAATATGTTATAAGGATCAAGAACTCATTCAATTGTTTAGATGATATTATGAACCACGTCACAAACATATGGGAATTGGACTATTCATTGTCATTACTGGGAAATGTAGATTCATTTTCATGAATAAAACATATGCCTTAGTCTTTTTATAGACTCACTTTGACTATCTATATATCGAGACTAGAGAGTATTTTTTCTAATATTTGTCATTCATGGATCCAAAATGGATCCATGAGAACATATTCCACATGGAGAAGATAGGTCAAGAAATTCTACCAAATTTATTGAGCATGCTTGTAAAAGCCATGATGAGAATATTAATAATCTTTTATTAAGCTGTGGATAAAATCCCTTGGAAAGGACCTACATAAAAGGCTTGAAGAAACACAACTTCAATGGTCCTTGATGATGGGTGGAGTGTCCACTCGAAACATTGGAAATTCCAAAACTTCCTCCACACTTTATATCCACAAGTATAAAGAAACATAATGATAAAATGTGAAAACCTACACACTCTAATAATTGATAGAGTTTAGAAGGAAGGTGGAGGTTGAAGCCACAAAAAAAGTAAGCCCTTCCCTTGACCCATTGTAAAAATCATAAGGCGAAGGAGGTGGAGGTCCAAGACTTGGAAAAAGGTGGAGGTCAATCCTTCCACCTTCCACTCCATTTTAAATCCAAAGGTTTACCTCCACACTAACATGAAATCCATTCCCCAAGTGCCCTAAATTTCATAATTTTAGGAGAACAAATAATTGCAAGTTGAGGAAGTGAGATCCCTTCACTTGCTAGAAGTAAAAATTTAGATTACTAGTAAAATATAGAAGTGAATTCATTGGCTCTAAAAACGAAATTCTTCTTTCATGAATTTAAGATATGGATTCAGATGGTAGTAAAGGAAAAAAGGGATAGAATGGAATTTATTTAGCTGGAAAGAGAAATTGTTTTTCTCCTCTCTAATTTTCTAAAGAAGGAGGGTTCTGGCAATAAAGAATACATTTTCTCATGCACCAGTTGATGAAATTGATTGGTCCCCCAATAAAATTTCTAAAGGGAAATCAACCCAATAGTTAAGGAATTCCACATTCCTATAGTCAAATTATTAAAAGGATGTTGATTCTAAGAAATCCATTAGAAACAAAAAAATCAACACAAACATCTTGATAAAAATCAATTTCCATTGCAAAGACAAAATTGAATCAGGGGAGATGAAGTTGAAATTGCCATGAAGAATAGATTTATCTAAGATAAGTATTCTTCAATTTCCTAGTGGCATGGTCTTTTTTGGTCTTCAAAAAAACGAGAAATCAACTTTTCCTTTCTCTCATTGTCTAGAGAAATATTGTTGTGTTGAGAGAGAAGGAAATTCCATATAGCAAATTATGAAAACTATTGGTCTCCACTGAAGTTTCTAATGGAAAATTGATTTAGTGGTTAAAGAGATCGACTTCAAAGTTGAGAGAAAATTAAGACCATTGTTGAGGACTCAACACACCCTCAAAATTTCTAAAATTTCAGGGTACCAATTTTCTTTGAATTCATCCTTACACTATGATTTTAACATGATCATGATCGAGTTTTGAGGTATTTTCTTTTGTTTCCCCACCTTGGATAAGTCTCGAGCTTAATACAGATTACCATTAGAATAGAAAGAAGTCTAGACAATGTAAGTGACGATTTAAGGTCTTCAACACTTAGTATTCTCAAGATCATCCATTTTCCTATAGTGTCTGAATTTCCCTCGATGCCTGACAAAAACTTCTCAAGAGACATTGATAAAAGTCGAGGATCGACCATGCCGAAATCCACATAGAGCCACTAAAAAATTGGGAAAGGAATGTGTCAATGTCGATGTTCATCGGCCATTGAAACACTACACCGAACATAGAAAAAAATTAGCTTGATACAAGCCAAGTGACGACGTCGATATATGATTCTTACTCGAAATCATGACCGCTCGATTTTAACGAGAAAACTAACTTAATCATTGATTCCTTAGGTTTAATTTCACCCGATACCAACGCAAGGTAAGCCATGTTAGGGCTCACCACATCAACATCAACATGTTTTTCAACGTGTAGTTATCCATACATCATTCCCAACAATCATGTCATCATGTTACCCACCATTGGCCACGTCAGTAAAGTTGCACCCGCTATGCCACGATACTGCCACATCATCCAGCCACGTCATCACAAGTGACTCACTAGTTTCCTGAGGGAATGAGAAAATATTATGAAAGATATTAAAGGAAGAAAATGAGATAGTGGATTCACCGATGATCATGTTACATCAGTTGTCGGTGAGTCACGCGTACATTTATGAAATTATGATAACCCTTAGAAGCTTCCTAGTTTGTTGATGACCGAAAACTTGTTGACGTCGTTGAACCAAAACCCAAGAGATTTATTTTCAAAGCATGAATGAGGCACCAATGGATGGTAGCACATCGATGTCTGCATACTAACAACCCATTATCGCTCGATGAATCACAAGAATGAAAAATCATTGATAGATGATTTTGGTAGAGTAAGCTATGATCTTAACCATTCACATTGTCCCACATTTGATCTAGACCATCCATATTCTATGAAAGGGATTTGAATTCCTTGTGTTTTAATTCAGGACAACATCTTCTGTCATGCATACATAACCTATTTGAGTAGGCCACATCCACCAAGGGAATCCTTGAACTTTACGTTGCACGATTTGAGCACCACCTCAACATCTCAAAAAAATTGTCACATGTGAATGTAAATTCCAACACTCAGCTTTGTCAGGATGGGTGATCAAATGATTGATATAATTCCTTCAATCCATAAACCATAACATCTCCCTAACCCCTGATCTCAATAGTCTTTGTGAAAAAATCGATCATTGTTCAAAACTATTGATTGACCAAGTTAATGTTCCCTTGCGCCATCACTGGACGTAGTACATTAACTGCATGGGCATGGTGTTCATGATGAATTTAATTCCCCAAATATCCACGGGGATTTTTTTGTACTCGAAGATGTGAATTTAGATGGGACAGATGGGAATAAGTTATTTGAATCCAGTTTTGCTCATTTGCCTTATCATTATTTCCATAAAGTGCTAGATATTACCGTGCAACAAGAGCTTTGTGTATAACCAAGTGTCACGCTTGTTGCAAGATGAATTATTGTCAACATTTTATTATTATTTCGAGACCAGTAAGTGCCTAAAGAATAAAACCCCAAATTTGCGCAGGTATTGTGGTTTTTTTTGGTAAGTCACTCACAACATCTAATTAATTAAAATTTGAAAATGTTGTTTTGTAGGAAAAATGCCTCCACGATGACTAACGAATCAACAATCGCCAAAGGCACTGAAGGGGAATAATTTGTTATGTTGGAGAGGATTCTAGTCCTACTGCTGCCAGAGAACTGTAACTCATGCCCAAGGTGGAGCCTATAATAAGGATTTCGCAGAAAAAATCGTCAGTTCCACCATCGCTCTACAAAGATAAAGATACAAACACAAAATCCAAGGTACATATGCCCACCTGGATTAAAATTTACAATAAAATTCACAATGATGATTTTCCTGAATTCACCCCACATAGCGACCCGAAATTAAGAGTCTTATGTGACCAAATTTTTCAAAATATCAAATTATCATCCATGTACATGGTAGCCTCCAGAACCCCGGTTTTACCCTACATAGAAACTTTAGAATGGATAATTAATCACACCAAGGACAAAAAATGCATGATTAATGATGTGACTGATCATTGTGTTGGTGTTTTTCTGCCAATGGAGGTCAACAAGTACTACAAACTCAAACGTCCCACAGTTTGGGTCAATACAAATTTCATGGTTAAGTTCTATGAGTAACACAACACTAATCAGTTGCCAGCATCATGGTGGAAGGAAGATAGGAAATTTGTGAATAGAGCATCTGAGTGGTACAACACTATAAACCTAAGATAACTATACATGTTCCTCATGGCCTTGATACGTCGATTGTATGGGGAAAAGGGTTTCTCCAATTTTTCAGAATCCTGGATGCCCCTAGCACATATAGTAGGCATATATGGAAGTGTCTTCAATTGGGGCGCTATAATTTAAAAACAATTGAGAATTAAGGTTAAGGAAGCACATAAACCAAAAGAAGGAGAAGTCTCCTCTTTATTTATGGCCTCACACCTATTAGATGCATTGTGAGCTAGAAATGTATTTCTAGGGCTGGGGTTAAGTTGGATTGTCTCAGAGTTACCCGTCGATGTCTATTTCAACATCTTATGGGACAATAGGTATAATAAATCTTACGTTGCAATTTGTGATGAATTTTTGGCTAGGGTATATTTCCTAATCTTTAAACAGAATTGTCTAAGGATTTTTTAAGCAACTAGAAAGGTCATCTCTAGAGTAGGGCATTGGTACCTGGAAGGGAAAAGTACGTATCTAAGGATTTTCAGAGGCACCGGGGCCCCACATTTTCTTCCAGATTATGTGCCAGACCGACTGGTATTGGGGAGATTTGTTACCAGACTATCTTGCAAGGTTTCAATGCCTCCCTAGTGAAAGATAAGAAAAGAGCATTCATTCCATACAGATTTTATGTAGGCTATCATTTCATAAAATACACCACACAGGAGAGGAAGGAAGCCCAAAGCCAAGTAGAATACAATTTGTACACAGGAAAATATAGGAAACATGATTGAAAAAACTTATTCGGTTAACATGTTGGACAAGAAGTATCTTACTGGCCATATGCACATGACAGTTTTGAAGATGAAATATTCACTGAAAATGCTATGGATTGGGAAGAAGTATGTTAGGATATGAACAATTAGAATGGTTGGAACCTACAACATGAGTTGTTTTACAAGCACAAAATGAAAATGAAGAGCAAGCAATAAGGAGAGTTGGAGCACTAGGGATCCTAGAGGAACGTGAGAGAGTATTTCATTAGCATGGGAAAAATACTACCATTCAAGTACTAGGTACACCAAACATAACTCCAATGGTACATATGAGAGAAGGGGAACTGACACCCCCATGGGACGCTTCACCTGAGGGAAACAATGAACAACTAGTTGTGGAGCAGGAACAGGTAGAGAAATCAGGACCTGGATTAACCACTGAATCCTTAACAATGACACCATGTCAAAGTGCAATGGCACCAGTAATAGTTGATCTAATTACAATCTATGATGATGAAAGTTATGACTTGGACAATAAAATAGTTCCCATTATCAATGAAGTTGTTACAGAAATATTAGACACTTGAGTACCTCAAGGACCACAACCCATGGATATAGGGACAAACTTGAATACAAATGAAAGCATTGCTACCCCCTTAGGACAAGCGTCACAACCTCAATTTGGAGGAGTAAGTGGTCAAGAGAGAAGGGAATAGGAACATGACATAGGAAATGCCACCTCAGTAGGAAAAGGTGAGAAACAAGACAAAGAGTAGGAAGGGGCTCAAGAATATAAAGATGAAAGTAATAGAAAGGGTTCTATCCCAGAAGAAAAGACCCCAAATAAAGAATAAAGTGAGGAAATTTCAGATGTTGAAGGGAAACTTGGAGGTGGCACACCCAAAGAAAAAGGGAATGAAAAGAAAAATGACAGCAAAGAGTTTGAAGAAACTACGATAAATACTCCACGCCCTTCTTCACCCAAGGAAATGACATCAACCTCAACAATGAAAACAAAGAATGTGACATAAGTTATCACTAACACCAAGCAAACCAGAGAGATGCCCCAAGATACAGAGACCAAACTCACAAAGATCCCTAGACAACCTTATATAGCACCAATCCAAGGGCATGCATTGGGAAGAGATGGAGAAAGTATAAACATTTGAGTATCAACAATTTACAAAGGTAAGGAACCAACCCTTGAGCACATTCATACTCCAGGTAGTCTGAGAAATGCTATCTCATGGGGAGACCAACCCATTCCAGAACCTATAGATGAGATGACTTATGTGCAAGCCATAACATATGAAAAAAAGAGGTAGGTGGTGGTCAAAAGAATAAGTAGAAAGAGAAGGCTTACTCTGGATAGTGCTATGGTGATCACTACAGAATAAACAATGTTGGATTCCAAGAAATATGAAGTGAGTGAACTACTTGGAGTTGGAATGGCCATATCCAGTGCCACCATTGATAGAGAAAGAGATGATGAGCGAGAAGAATATCCCATGAGGGTGGATCTTGTCCATCTCAAAAATTAGGTCGAGTATTATCAGGGTACCTCAAAAGCGATCACTTTCATGAGAGAAGAGTTCAGAGATGGGTGCAATCGATTTAAACTGGACAGGGACATATTTATGGATCAGACTGTAACCTATCAGAAGGATACCTTGCTTGGTATGATAGAGAACAAAGATATGATGAGGTGGTATAAAAAATCACACAAGGACTTCACACAAATTGAATACATTACAGAGATCCAAAAGGGTCGGAGTGAAGAGGAGCAAAGTATCAGGATGATCACTGATAACAATTTGGCTAGATTCCAAAAAGTAGCAAAATATTGGACACAACTAGTGGCAGAGCCACAACAAAAGATGAAAAATAAATGGGAGGAATGTCTCAACAATTGGGAAAAGATAATTCAGAGGATGAAAGATATTCAACTCCCTAAATTTGGTATTCCTGAAGATTTTTTGGACATCAAAAACATAGTCAAGAAGCTAGAGTAGGATTGAAAGTTCGAAGCTGATGTTCTTGAAATTAAAACTTTAGAAAAGGGACAAGTACGAAGGTTTATCGATGGCCCGACAAGAGAATTGACACTCATGCGGTACTTGAGTGCTGAAATGAATCAATTCAAGCATCAAGTAATGTAGATGAAAGATGAGATTAGTGCATGAATGGAACAATACCAATTTCCTTACCTCCATACCTGCGAAGATATTTTTTCCCAATGGTACGAGTATGATCGAGCAAATCCATTAGGATTATAGGAAGTTTACTGGAGCTTACACGTGGATGAGTCCACTCTACTAATTTTTTCCTTTACTTTAAGTGAAATGTTAAGCTATTTTTAGTAGGTCTATTTTTTATAAATAAAGACATCGACCTCATTTTGAAGGGTCGATGGTTTTTGTAAGAACTGGAGAGTTAGACATAGAATTATTTTTAAATTTTAGTATTGAAGCTCATACCAATCTGGAGACAAATGTTTTCCAAATATTGTGGGTAAAATTGATCTGTGGATCATTCTGCAAACAATTATTAGCTACAGGCCCTTTAGTAAGATTGTGATTATGTTAATTTATCTTGAATAATTATAATTTTAAATGAATCTTGGTTTAAATTCGATGGTGTTCCTTTATATTGCATATAGATAAGATGCATAATTAATTATAGTATTTGTGTTACATGTGATTTGTGTTTAATTGTTTCTCTATTTCTCTCTCAAACAATATTTGTCGATTAGTTAATAATAGTATTATCTGCTAATATTTATTAGGCTCAAGTATTGTTTGACACACCATTGACAGAGGGTTATCATGTGCTTGGTTTTCTTCAGATTTAACCATTTAAGTTATTTATGTTTCTAGCATGTTGGAATATTAAATAACAAAAAATCCCCAAAAGAGATACACATTCATAAAGGAAACTTTCCGCAATGACACTTGCATCCCATCAAAACTCGCTGGATCATCAATCCAGAGAATCACGCTACTTTAAAAATATAAGAGTCTAATTGGGCCTCGTCTCTAGGCTTGATTCCTACTGTTGAGTTAAAAGGAATTTAGATCTCAACAAAATTGGTGCTAGAAGGATGGATTATGAATGTATTGCCAGTCAGAACATTCTTTCAACTAGATATATATCACAAACAACCCACATGCATGGCTAGTATTTCTTAGGATATCCCTATTATAGAAGGTGCCCCCACCACCAGTGATTCACCACATTATGAAGACGATTCATACCTTCACCAAGATATACCCTATGCGATCCCACATGAGTAAATCAAGGCATTTAGGAGGGTTTCTATAGATTATTCTCAACATATCGGAGCATTTCCATTAGCTACTTTCTTACCCTGCAAGAAATGAAACTGTAGACTAGTTTTCGACACCCATGATCATGTGTCTTTCCATACAGACAAGGATTTAGTATATTTCTCCTTAACTGAAATTGATCAACCTCTCAATTTTATTCCCGAGACACTGGTTGTTACCCTACCATCAAGTACCTACTCCAGGCCTAATAATTTTGACTCTGAAGAGGTAGGTTCTAATTCAGAAGACTCAGATGATGAGTCAGACAATATGGGAGATAACAATGAAAACATCCCCAAGGGTAATGATCAACCTACAAAAAATCAACCATGATTGGCCAAGGATGCCTTGGCCATATCAATATGGTTGCATAATTTACCTAGGCATCCAGAGAATCTTCTTCCTAAGTTCAACGTTGAAACCTATGGACTACTAGAAGATCACATTAAGAAATTTATTCTGGAAATAATATTGATGAATGTCCAACACAATTATGTAATGTGTTGACTCTTCGCTTACACCTTCAAAAACGCAGCCTCAACATGGTAGTTCAACCTCTCGGTTGGTTCCATAAACAATTGGAAAAAATTCTAGAAAGATTTCCTAGACAAATTTGTTGAAGAAACGACTACCAGAGCCTTGATGGTCGAGCTCTTCATGGATACCATGGGACCTAAGGAAAAGGTCAAATATTTCAATCAGAGATTCAAAATAATCCTCAACAAATTTCAAGTTGATGCTAACTCAAGAGCTACAGATTGAGGTATATGCTAACGCACTACCAACCTCTATCTCTATGTTTGTCAAAAGAGTTGTTAAACCAACTCTGGCCGAGAATTTTGAAGAAGCTAAAATCATTGAATTTCAGATGAAGGGATGCAATTTAATACCCCCAGGTTGATCCCCGGTGTAAATATATGTTTTTTATATAGGCTGGTGAGCCAGGATATTATAGGTCGAACTGCCTATGTGATTAGGAGGTTGGAGAGCCTAGATTATAAAGGGCTAGTGGGACTATTATTGTAATATGAAATCATTCATGCTATTAAAAAAATCCATCACTACTACAGACCAGCCAAAAAAAAGAGTATGGGGGGGATAAACTCCACTAGAAATGGAAAGGAGGGATAAGAATCTATAAAAAGGGCTCAATTGAGGTGGCTTGAGCCCAAAGGATTATTTTATTAATATTCCTAAAATACTGAAATCCAAAGATATGGATATAAAATATATCTTAAGTTCTAAAGTGGGGAAACATACCCCATATGGGCCCAAGCTAATTCCCAACATAACAAGTGTCAAGTTGGGAACATGCAAATATAATTAGGCGAATTTAGTTCATTTTCGATAATTCTTAATCATTATGCCATTATCCTCTCCTATCATATGTACCTTGCTTCCATATCCATACCTGTACATAGGACCTGGAATTTTTGAACTGATGAGGCAGGTTGTCAGGTTTGTGTGTTATTGAAGAGGGAGGTTGTGATTCCTGCATGTTATCGAAGAAGCAGGTTGTCAAGCCTCTGAGCATTCTATCCAGGTGAGAGAACTGCTAGGAATTGTATTCCCAAAGTGCCAAGTTGCAACTGCAGGGCTCTAAGACATCCTATCCATCCTGTTGTTGAAGCCCCATAATGGAAGTGGAGCAGCCAACGGACCGTTGACCAGAGAATGGGCACACTTCCCGGGGTGGGACAGACATGTGTGGAATGAGAGACTATAGGTTGTCTGCCATAGTTTCCACCTTAGTTTGGGTATTTTGGTTGTTGAACGATCTTATCTTGACTTAGGATTCCTTTAACTAGTGGATTTTTAGCCCCATCTAGGGGGTGACCCATTGCTAAGAGTTATGAGTAGTGTCGTCTATGGCTAGGAGGAACGTGAAAGTTCTGCACAAAGTTGGTGTTTTTTTCATAAGATAAGTGTCTCTTATGTATTTTTGTAATTTTTGTGGTATGAATTTTTGTGTTTTTGTTATTGAATCTCTGTTATAATTATGTTTATGAATTATTGTTGGTATCTTGCATAACTATGTTCATATGAAGAGAATTTTTATTTATTATTTTTTTTGGTATCAGAGTTTGGAATTTTATGTGGTATTTCCCAACACGAAGTTGGGGATGATACATGCAAAGATAGCCAGATATCCTTAGCGAATAAGGAAACTCAACAACCATCTAGGAGAGGAATTTCGTTAACCCAACCACATGGGAAACAACCATAGAAAAACATCGAGAAGGACAATGCAGATATGTAGAGTCTACAAAGAATGGTTAAAAATTTATCCAATGAGATCATAGACATAAAGAGGAACGAAGGGGAAGGTACATCAAACCCTAGGCCTTACAAAAATTTATTTAGAAAAACACTTCCTTACAAAGTTGTTGAGCCTCCTCCGACCAAATTAAACATTGACTTAGGTGAAATAGCCTCAAATTCTTTTTGCAATTATGATCAAGAAAATCATTCAGAGAAATACTATCCCCAATGGGTGAATTCCATGAACTTATTGGAAAATCGTTTCTTGGATGGTTGTGCCCTTACTGAGTAACCCAATGATCAAACATCAAATGTAACAAAAAATGAGGTTAGTGAGCCTCTTGATCAAACCTCCATGGTGTTGTGGGATGTCATTCAATCGTCATCGTTTGATGGTCCCACTGAAGAGGAAGAACCGCCTAAAATATTGGTAGTCCAAACAATGAGAAAACTACCTATCACATACAATCAACCTATCATAGCACAAGCTCCCAAAAATCCTGAAAGAACCACTTTGTCGACTCAACCACCCGTAACACTTAGTTCTACCCTAAAGTTTCAGACTCAAAAAACATCAAAACTAGAATATAACATGGTAGAGGACATGAAAAACATGAAAGAAAATATATATATAATGGATTTATGCAGGATTCCTCAACAAAAGGACCTTTTGTTGCAATCTTTGAAGGAAGATGACGAACCCGTGATAAACCTAAACTCAAGCACTAGAAAAGGAACCTCTGGGGAAACCAACAAGTCTAATGTAAACACAATATCTACTGATAAGAAACCTCAATCATCTATCCCACCATTTTTGTTGACTTTTGAAATTTATAAGAGAAATTTGCAGAATTGCTTAGTTGATTCTAGGGCATCTTCAAATGTCATCCCTTTGTCAGTGTGTAAGAAGTTGAACGCAACTCCCACTAAAATTAATACACACATAATCCAACTAGACAGAACAAAATTTATGGTAATCAGTGAAATGAAATATGTTATGATTTGAATTTCCTCTAACCTTAAGTTTCACCAAGTCATTGATATCATCATGGTCGATATTCCAGAAGCCTACGATATGCTTTTAATTTGGGATTGGCATGAAAAACTACATGGTTAGTTTAGCACTGACATGTCCCACCTATGGTTACCACTCAAGGTAAATCCTAACATGATCATAATTAATAGGGAGAAATATTTGAAACATATTGTCATAGATTTGGAAGCCCCGAATGAACCTTCCTCTACGAAATTTCCTGTGTTAGGAAATTATTCTTGCGAGTTTGACTTTGGGAATTTCTCACCTTGCTTATCTGAAGTATTATTCTCATTGAATTCAGAGTTTCCACTTCAAGAAAACTCAAAAATAATTGAGAGATATAGTAATCTTGAACATATTTTTCATATTCAGATCTTAGAAGACAAAAAAGAAACCTCGAGTGTGGACCCTAAAAAGAAAGTGACAAACTTCACGTCTGATATTTGGAATTTTTTCTTTGATGGATTCAAATCCTAGAAAGGAGTTGGTGCAAGATGTTTTTTTATTGATCTAGTAGGAAAATGAAATTTCTTATCTTGTATATTGGAGTTTGAATGCACAAACAATACTATTAAATATGAGGGCCTAGTTCAAGGACTTAAGAAAGATATTGACCTAAACATCAAGGAACTAGTTGTCTTCGGTGACTCGGAAATCATTGTCATATCGGTAAAAAAACAATATCCATTGCAATTATCCTCACTTAAGGAACTATCGACATGCAATACATAGATTAATAGATAAATTTCTAGCATTAAACATCACAACAATCCCTCAATCAAAGAATATACTTGTTGATTCTCTAGTTATGAAAACTTCAAGATTATCTCCCCTCAAATATTATGAGGCTTCCAGGTTTACCATTGAACTATTATAAAAACCTTCCATCCCCAATAACATCACCAACTAGAGGGTATTTGAAGGGGAAGAACAAATTATATATGTCTTGACCAATGGAGAAAACTTCAGGGACTTAGCTATCGATGATGAGATTTTCCAAGAGATACTAGACAAGCATGAAAATGTGGGGCACAACGAAGATAAATACAAGAATACAATGCAACCCAAACTCCATACTATGTTAAGGGGAGTATTCAACCTTGAAAACCTTTTTGATTTATGAGAGAAATTTAAAAATCCCAAGAATGTCAAAACTAGCAATTCTTGTCTAGCTTATGAAGTCATAAACCTAGGAACTGTCGATCATCACAAAAATATTAACCTCAAGAAATCATTGTCTCCTAAGGAAAATAAGGATTACCTAAAGTTATTTAGGGAATATCATGATATTTTTTCTTGGTCCTAACAATATTTGAAAACGTATGATACTAGGATCATTCAACACACCATTCCACTTAAACCTGAGGTCAAGTCATTCCAACAAAAATTAAGGAAATTCCATCCATATCTAGAACCCCTAATGAAGAAGGAACTCAAAAATCTATTACATGCTAAGATAGTATTTCAATTGAGACATTTTTCATGGGTAGCCAACATAGTTCTCGTTAAAAAAAGTCAGGATAAATTTGTTTATGTGTAGAATTCAGAAACTTGAATGGGGATTTAGAAAAATATGATTACCTTGTTCCCCCCATGGAACAACTCCTGCAGACTGTGTTTGGATATTAGATTTTCTCACTTATAGATGGATTCTGAGGATATAACTAGGTTTTGGTATGGAAAGAGGATAGATTGAAGACAACCTTCTAGACAAAATGGGGAGCATTCACCTACAAACGCATGCCATTTGGATTAATTAATGCAAGAGAAACCTTCCAAAGAGTTAAGGATGTGTCCTTTAGAGGATTAATAAAAAGGTGTGTGTTAGTTTACTTAGATGATGTCACTATCTACTCCAACAATAGGGCAGACCACATTGGTCACCTCACCCAGTTTTTTGAAAGGTGCATAAAGTACGGTATCTCCTTGAACCCAAAAAAACTGTATTTGGGGTAGAGGAGGGAAAAATCCTAAGTCATATTATTTCTAAAGACGACATCAATATTTACCTTGAATGAGTAAAGGCAATTTCACAGCTTCCACTGCCTCACAATAAAAAGGCTATGCAATATTTATTTGGGAAGATCAATTTTGTAAGGAAATTTACACCTGACTTTGCTAAAATAATTAAACCATTTCAAAGGATGATACATGAAGATTCGGAGTTTAAATGGAGTGAGAAAGCAAGATATTCCTTCAATAAAATCAAAGCCACTATTTCTCAAGCCCCTGTTTTACGAAGCCCTGATTCAACAAATATTTTTTCCTCTATAGTTTTTCCTCAGATCAATCTTTAGTCGTGGTCCTCACTCGGAAGGATGATGAAAAAAATGAGGTCGTTATCTCTTTCATGAGAAAAAATATCGAAGGACCTGAACTTAATTACCCAACTATTGATAGACAAGCATATGTTGTCTATAAGGTAGTAAAGAGCTTCATATCCTATATCCTGAAAAACCATACAAAGGTTATAGTGCCTCACCCGATAGTAAGGTCACTTTTCATGCAAAGGAAATGGGAGAAGGGAGAGGAAATTGGATGGATTTCATCCAAGAATTCGATCTAGACATCAAACCAACAAATATAGTTAGGGTCCAAGGGTTGTTTAAACTAGACGCATAATCCCAAGACCTAATAGAATCAAAAAATTCGGGTTGGGAAAATGAGTTATCTTTATGGTGTAGCAAAGTAATGTATATCCCAATTGGGCAAGACTCTTGGTATACTGACCTATCATATTTCCTTCATCATGGCACTTATCCCAAACATCTAAATCATAGAGAGAGGAGAACACTTCGGTTAAATTCCACTCAAAATTTGGTTCTATTCCACATGAATTATGATGGTGTGTTACTAAGGTTCCTTGAAAAATAAGATTCTAAAAAGGTGTTGAAAGAACTTCATGTCGGGTCTGCAGGAGGACACTTCATAGGAGAAATCATTTCTCATAAAATACTAAGGGAAGGATGTTATTGGCCAACTTTTTTCAGGGACGCACACACAAAGTTTTTCAAGTAAGTGTTGGAAAAGAGAAGGCGACATCCATCCCACTGCAACCAGTGATAATTTCAAGACCATTTGAGAAATGGAGAATATATGTTATAGGAGAGATAAACCCAAACTCTTCCAAACAACACAAATATATACTAACTGCAATTGATTACTTCACAAGGTGGTCAGAAGTTATTCCCCTTACCCATGTCATTGAAAATATAGTAATACAATTTTTAGAACAACACATCATAACAAGGTTTGGGGTACCTTTCGTGTTGGTTTTTGATAATAGTGCATCTTTTTCTTCCACTCTTTTGACTAAATTTTCTCTAGATAAAGGAATTATTCTGATATACTCTGCTAACTATTACCCATAGGAAAATGGTGTTGTAGAGTCAACTAATAAAAATATTGTAAGAGTCCTCAAGAAAAAAATTGTAGAAAATCACTGGAATTGGAAAAATTCACTTCACAACGCTGTAACACCCTGTTTCCCCCAGTCTGTAAAAATAAATATACTGGCCAAGTATTGTGGAAAACTCAGAAATGTGAATGTGTGATGTGAATGGACCTTGTGAAAAAGGTCAATGGATGTGAATAATATTATGAATATATATTGCAGGATTGTTGAGAGGGGATGTGCTAAAAAAGAGACCACGATGGATAGAGAAAGGTGGCGGAAGGCACCTGGAAAGGTGGCGTTAACTTCCACCGAAACCGATACCGTATTTGGACTTCACTAGCCTGGAGTACCAAGAGCGGCTCACTGGCCCAAAATTAAATGACTCGCCAAGTTGGTAGGTAAATGGATCCTCATGAGTAATAAGGGATGGAGGGTGAACCACCTATTATCGGACTAATCGATAGGTGCAGACACTAACAAATCTCCCTAGATCCACCTGGATCTAGAACAAAACAGGACAGGACATGACTCTTTCCCTAAGTTTTGACCATTGAATTAGCTAGTAGGAAGGAACAAGTAACATACCTTAGTATCGCTTCCTAGGGTCTTTGTTGCTCCTGCTTTGCTCTGGTACTCTCCTGAGGTCAATACCAAGACAACACAAACCAACCAAAGTGAAGATAGCAAAATATATTCAACTGTCAACTTATGTGTATGATCAAGGAATTACACAATAAAGTGAGAATAGCTTTATGGGAAAGGGACATGCCACTATATCATATTAATTGAAAG
>ML798310.1:427887-461180 GCA_009831015.1 Picea engelmannii | reverse complement strand
CCTTGGTTTCACTTTTGGATGGTTGTGGAGCATACTATCTCATTATGGTGTGGTTTGGTATATATGCTTATCTTGGATATGGATGATGGTTTAAGCCCCCCAAGGGGTTAGATGATGGTGTTAGGAGGTAGTTTTTTCATGATGTTGATGTTCCATAGTGACTTGATGTGTTGATGTATGATGTTGGTGTCACTAGGAAGGGGTTTCTACATGTAACATTGTTATGGGATTAATCGGTAAATGCGGACATAAACATATCTCCCTAGATCTGCCTAGATCTAGAACAAAACAAAACATAATATGATGCTTTCCCTAAGCTCTAACTATTGAGTTTACAAGTTAACAAGAGATGGACAACATACCGTTTAAATGTCATTTCCTCTTGCCATTACCATTCTAGCTCCACCCCAGTGCTCCTGTGCTATTGAATATGCAAGGGAACACAAGCCAACCATAGTGAAAGCAATACAATGAACTCAACAAAAACCTATGTATGTGATCAAGGAATCATACAAGAAAACAAGACAAGCTTTATGGGAAAGAAACATATCACTGTATCATATTAAAATGAAAGTGGATATTACAACCAAAGCCTTGATGTCATAAGGTCCCCTTTCGATGACCCTTTGCTCCAACACACCCACTTGCTCCAACCTTGAATGAAGAAGATCCACAATGACTGGATGAATTGAAATGAGGCTCTCAAGAATGAACCAATGCAGAATTCTCCATACAATTCTTAGCCTATTCCACCTTAGCCTTTTCCATGAGAGATCCCTCTTTATATAATGTGAAAGAGAGATGGTTGAGGAGATTAGGATGATCCCACCAAATCATAGAAGAGAGTAAGATCCAAACCGTTCGGAGGCCACCTCATCTTCTAGAAGATCCCCTTCTAGAACATTCATGAAACTTGACCTTTTCTTAGTCTTTTGGCATCATCACACCCTAGGTATAATGCAGCCTGTGGAGACGTTGCAACCCAGCTTCAGAGTAGGAGGTGATGATCATGCATCATCGCACCCTATGTATAGTGCAACCTACAACGACCTTCCTTAATAGGGTTTTTGAGAAGAGAAAGCCAATCACTTTCCTCATGGAGAAAGGATCTTTTTGGGAACATGAACACATGTTGTCAATGGATGACTAGGGTGACCAAAATAATGTGTAACAAAATGCCCCCCAAAGTATGAAGCTGGAACTCGTGACAACTGAAATACTTTGTAGAATGTGTGTGTCAGAAACAAAGAGTGGACCAATCGGGAACTTGCAAATAGTCAAGCATCAACATAATAATATACCATTGTTTGAGGTAGGCATTCCCATACTCAGATTACAAAATGTCAAATGATTCATGGCCACTAAATATACACTGTGGATCCATGTCATCGTGGATCGACATAGCCACCTAGAATACACTGTGGATCTATGCTCTAAAGAATTCAAATTCGGACATAGCCATGAGACATATAAAGTGGATCTATGTGTCAATACAAATCACGAATACTCCGTCGCAACCTAGACCAGCATGGGATGATCTAGGGTCTTCATTTCCATTGTCCTTAAGTACAAATCTTTCCATGCGATTACAGGTGCTGAAGTCGAACATGGCATAAAACACTTTATTACCGGTCAATAATGAGAACCATTAATAAGTGGGAGGGAAATCACCATTGATGTCAATGACTCCCAAGGTAGCCCAATACAATCCAACGAATGCGAATAAATGAGTTGAAGTCGAACACTCGATGGAATCTTCCAATCAGGGTCAATGATGTGAACCTACTGTTGAAAGCGAAGAAACCTACCATTGAGGCATGCAGGCTCTAAGGTACTAAATGATTTCTAAGTATTGTTCCCGGATAATGAGTTGACTTTGACAGGAAAAGACTCATCACAGGAGGGCCTTGGTGTATCCCCCATCAATGAAACGAAATATTTAATAGATTTGAGGTAGATCAGAGTATGAAGTGATTTGAAATTAACACAGGAAAGGCCAATATGGTAGAAAATTTATAACTACAGATGGCTGACTCGATAGAAGGCTCGTTTAGGTTGGGCTTCTCTTTAACATATGAATGACATGACAACAATCTTGAAAACATTGACTCAAGGAGGACCCAACATATGGACATGCGAATAATCAAGCGAGAGACAAATGGATTTCCCAACCCAGTTACAATGATGAAGGGGGGTGTCATGTTCAAGAGCGACTATTACTACCATTAACATAAATACAAATACAAATTTATTTCCCAATTCCCCCCCCACCATTTCTGGTGAGTACCTCTTTATTTTTATGCAAGCTTGAGGAGGATAACATATGCTTGTTTATGTAAGCTCATCCTTTGGACAAGTCCTTCAGAGTATTTTTAACGGACCCTAAGAAGGATTGGTTCGGTGCCATGTGGGTCTTTCGATGTTTGTTTAATGAGTCTAAAGAGAGAAAAATCATGGGTTTTTCAATTTTAGAGAGTCTGAAAAACACTTAAAGAGAAATCCATTAGGTCCTTTTTCGTAAATTAATCTGACGAGACCGAAAAAGTGATAATCTACCTCTCATCAGATGTTTTCTTCAAATACTTTTACAAGCGTGAAACGAACAATGTCACTTGGAAATCTTTTCATGTTTAGAGAGTCTGAAAAGAGCTTAAAGGGAACTCATGGGGGTTCCTTTTTCGTATAACCTTTACGAGCTTGAAAAACTGATAAAAGTATACTCAGTTACATTATCATTTATTTATGAGCATGAGAACGAACAAAGACTAAGCTCAGATTTTTTTCCTGAAAAACCCTAAAAGGATCTGTACATGTGACAAATGTTTAAAAACAAACCAAAAAACATATCCTTGTTCCAACGTTTCACTCCTCGATTTTTTTATCTGCAAAAACCAACCACTTGTAAAGTTGTTAGGACTTTAGGGTTTAAATGAAACATATAAAATAATAGAAAATACAAATGAAAAAGTGAAAAGATTAAAAAAATGGGTAAAAACCTCGTTTCACTATTTCATTTGTCATTTCACCCAAACCTTGCTCCAAAACCCCCTTTTTACCTCGATTTTCAACTGCGGATTGCGAAGGGCACGACTGACCATTTGACGAACCGTCTACATAGAATAGGTAATCTTCATTTCCTCCAACTTTCCATGGATTAAAATTTGTTTTTCATTGGTTAAAAATAGACTTTTGGGTTGAGTTTTTGGAGGTACCTGTGCACGGAGGTTGCTGCAAGTGCCCTATATTGGGCCCTGCAACGATCTAGGATCGTTGCAAGAGGCTCTATAGCTGGCTTGCGACGACTCCACACTGTGCAAATGCCCTGGCCTGTGACGTGTGTAGTCCCAAAAGTTTTTAAAGATGAATTTTCCAATAAAAATTCTCCAGGTAAGAAAATAATGATGCCAATCTCTCTTTATGGTTCCATTGCAGTTTTTTGATGGTCAAAATGTTGGAATGGCGAGAGAGAGAACACAAGGAGGAAGAACACTTTTCCGGGAATGAATCGAGAACGATGATGGCCCTCTGACAGTGTGGGCTGTTGAAATTCTTTAAGATCCAGGGTATGAGGGATCAACTGAGACTCCTTGAGTACTTAGTTCACATGTGGGATGTGAACGACAAAGATTTTCATGTGGGGGACCATGTAATCACTATAGATATCGAGGATATCTACTTCCTAATAGGACTGTCTCATCGTGGATCATGGGTGACACTAACAAGTAGCAGGGGTGGTGGTGAGCCGATGAACCACTACATCAAACATCAGTGTGTGCCAGGAACTGAGAGACATAGTGGAAAGGTCGCTATAATATATGTCTGATAATTGCCTCTATGAACCATCCTCTATACCATCACACACATGGCAGGGAGTGCAACTCCCCATATGGCTCTTCAGAGATATTTTCAGTATGTGCTGGAGTGCATGGAGCCCTGAGTTTTCAACTAGTGTGAAGGGGTTCTCAAAAGTATGAAAAACCAATTGACCAAGTGCAGGAGTGGTGGATTGAAACAATTCATATACGGTTCCATTTTGGTATCCTTATTCCTAGAGAGGGTCCCGGTTTTGCGCTTACAGGTAGAGTGGGGTATACCTTCCCCACAGGATCCAAGAATGAAGAGGTGGGTCGACCTCATGGCACGACATGCAACCAGTCCTATCGTTAGATATAACAATGTTTTATTCGACTAGTTGAGAGCTTAGATGCTCATGGTTGAAAACTATGCATATGCCGGGATAGACTTCTATGGAGACTCAGACTTGGCTCTTCTTGAAGGTTCCCAATGGGGGGACATAGGTAAGAATGACATTTTTTTTAGATCATGTTTTTGTTATTTTTAAAGATCCAATTTTTTTTTATGTTTTTTATCCGAGGACTAACCGAATGCTCTTTTATGATGCAGACGTGGGATATTATCGTCCTCCAGGTTCATCCCCCATTCAGAGGTGAGGGGGATCCTGTAGCAGGAGTAGCTGCCACTGAATATGAGATTATAGAGTAGAACTTGGAGGGGCTCACAATGAACATCCCAGATGCCTCTATAGATGACATTCCGAGGCACAATCAACGCCACACAGTGGGTGTGTCTGCATCTATCGGTCGACTGCTCCATAGAGTATCACAGACAGTCACATGTTATAGCGAGAAGCATCCTTGATGCTCTATTGTATATAAATCCATGTGCTTCACATTTTTTATATTTTGGTCTTCGGACAAAAACACTTTTTTGTAAAATTTTATTGTTATATATATATGAGGCTTCTACTGGCTTACATGTTGTATATACAAAATGTGGTTGGATTTATAAATGCCTCAAATGTCTGTCTAACACATAATTAGCCAATGCATATGTTAATGTATTTAGACATCTAGGAATGTGTTGATATTCAATGTAATCAAAATGACGCTCCAAGAGGCGAATTCATAAATATACCCTTAACAAAGTAGTATTTCAAATAGAATAAACGTTACTCAACTATAGTACTACTAAATGCGAATCGAGTCATACGACAAGATGAATAATTCCAAGTGAAACAACGTCGATCAATAATTCGATGACTTCACTGTATTCCACGATATTGTTAGTTGCACGACCAAGGCAAACACCATGTAGACTAATCAATTCATCTGTAGGTGCATAGATTACCCAAGAAACAGACGCTAAGTTTTGAGTACTGCGACTAGCGCCATCAGTGAAGCCAATGTAGGGTATTGAATACACCGACATCTAGAAACCAAGCACAATGCAAGGTAAGCAGCTAAAGGTTGAAACCAGAAACGAAAAATCACACAAAGTATGATACACTAAAAGTACAAGAACTAATGCAAAAATGACTTAAGCATAATACTTCTTTAAGTAAATCCCATTTCTAGGTTCACTCAAAGAGATTCCATCATAATCCACTAACTCATAATCTCCCTTCTCCAACACTCATTTGACAATGTAAGGACCCCACCACATGGGCTCGAATTTACCGACCCCTAGAAAATCATGATCTTGCTCGTAAAGAAGAACTAGATCACCTTCAAAAAAAACACGTGGCTTGACATGCTTGTCATATTGGGATTTAACACATTTATTCTGAGTTTCAATAACTAAGGTGGCATCGCGACAGGTTTCGTCTAGTTGCATCAAATAGAAAATAAGCTCCTCTTCAACAGAGGTGTCAGGGAGAAGTTCAATGACTAGTTTCAAAGATGGTATCTCACATTCAATCGACAAAATAGCTTCGATACCATAAACTAACTAGAAAGGTGTAAATCCTATGTCAGACTTGACAGATGTCCGATAGGCCCATAATGATAATAACAACATCATGTGCCAACTCGTCTTATGAATTCCTATCATCCGTCGAAGCATAGTAATAAGGAATTTTTTAATCGCTTCAACTTGGCCATTGGCCTGTGGATAATAGGGGGTTGGCTTTTCATGGTGAAGACCCAACTTTTCAATAAGTTCGGACATCATAAAATTTGGAAAATGACTACTGTGATTAGTAACGATGGCTTGAGGGACACCAAACTGAGTAATGATATGATTGAATATGAACAATACTACAGTTTTCCCGGTGTTATCGAATGTAAGCATCGCTTCGACCCATTTAGTGAAATAATCCACAACTACAATGATGTAACCATGCCCCTCGACCAAATGAGGGTTACATGTCATGAATTCAATGCCCCATTTGGTGAATGGACCAACAGAAACTACAGGGTGTAAAGGAGCAGGATGAGATCTTCTCTTGTTATTATAATTTTGGCAAGTATGGCATTTCTGGATGACAGTAATGGAGTCCTTAAACAAATAAGGCCAAGAATACCCTACTCATAAGATCTTTTGGGTAGTGGCATACCCAGACATATGACCGCCACATGCTTCAGAGTGACAGTCATTCCAATATTTCTCAGCTTCATTGTAGGTGAGACATTGTCGAAATATAGAATCGATACCATGACGGTAAAGGGTATCACCAAGGATAATGTATTGACGGTATTGATACCAGATACGACGATGATATGTACTAGATAGATCAGGCTGAAAAGTTTGAGTCTGGATATAGATGATGATATATACGTACCATACATCATCAGAATTGATTAGAAAAAGGGATTCGTCGGGAAAGGAATCCTCTGCCACATTTTTTGTCTCAATAGAGGGAAGATCACATATCAGTTCGTAAAAAACCAAATATTTCTTGGACTCAGGGCGTTCAAACTCCAAGTCAAACTCCTGGAGAATAAATATCCATTTGGAGTACTTTCCCCCTAACAATTGTCGAGTAAGGATATGTTGCATGGGGTTGCAATCAGAAATAACAGTGGTTCTGCGTAATAAGATATAATGACGAAAACATTGGACAACCTGAATAGCTGCTAAGGCCAGTTTCTCCACATGTAAGTATTTGGTTTCGGTAGTCATGAGACTCCGACTTAAATAGTATATCACATGCTCATCATGTGAATCATCCTCTTGGACTAATACCATAACAATGGTAGAGTCCAAAGAAACTAAGTAGAGGAAGTAATCTCGGCTATAGTCAGGGGGAAACAATAATGGTGTATGAGTTAAGGAAAGTTTCAAAGCTTCAAAGGATTTGTTTTTATTGTCGTCCCATACAAACTCGTAACCTTTCTTGAGTAGCCAAGTGAATTCTTTCGTAAGTTCAGTGTAATTGGGGATGAATTGTCATAAAAAGTTTGCCTTCCCTTGCAAAATTTGGAGTTGGCGTAGTGTGGAAGGAGGAGGGAGATTAAGAATCACCTCAACCTTCAAGGGGTCTACTTGAATCCCGTGGATCGACACGATAAAACCGAGAAGTCGGCTAGACTCCACAAAAAAAACACATTTTGGTGGGTTCAAATGTATGTGATAGTACCGACAGTGTAGGAAAATGGCCCGTAAATGTTTCGAGTGATCTTGACGACGCATGGAATGCACTGGTAGATCGTCGAGATACGGTTGTACCATGTGTTTAATATCATGGAAAGCATAAGACATAGCATGCTGGAAGGTCACACCAACATTATTTAGACCAAAAGGTAACTTCCGGTAGGAAAACGTTCCCTAAGGGAAAATAAAAGCAGTCTTGTGTTGATCCACTGGTAAAATATTAATTTGATTATAGCTGGAGAAACCGTCCATCAAGGAGAAGATTTCACTCCCGGCACAGTCATCAATGATCTGGTCGACGAAAGGGGTTGGATAATTGTTTTTAGGACAATATTTATTTATGTCCCTATAATCTACACAGGCGCTGATCATACCTTGTTTTTTATTTACCGAAACAAGATTGGATACCCAATCGGTCAAAGCCACAGGATAGACAAAGCCAACTTTAAGAAGTTTTTCAACTTCAAGCTTGATAGCAACAGCTTTACATGGATGCACTGGGAGAAGTCTATGCTAGATGGGTTTAGAGTCCGGATATGTCTTAATCTCATGCACAACAATATCAGGATCAATACCTGGCATTTCTTCATAACTCCAGGTGAAAACGTCACAAAATTCTTGGAAAAGGGCTTTATAAGTGTGGACTTCATCAGTAGAACATGAGGCCCCAATATGAACATTTTCCACAACTCTGGGTTTAATCGATATATCAATGGGAATGGTAGGTGAAATGTTACTCAATTTTCCTTCATACAACACATCATGTATTGACTCAGGAACGTAAGAAATAACAACAATGGTCGACAGAGTCGAAACCCGTTGGTAGATCTCTATGGTGTCACGTTCTAGGAAGAGAATAGAACGATGATGCCCATCATCCCATGGAGTATCTTCCATGGACATGACTAATATGATCATCTCATCAATAGGAAAGATAACATGAAATGGATCAGAAGATGTATCATAAAGAGAAGGAGGAGAGGGGGTTGTCGATTGAATCGCTTGATAAGCGGATTCCATCGAACTTAAAGGCATTCGATCACCATAATGAGAATACTCACCAGGGCTAGGTGCTATCCATGGGTCATATGATGCAAGGGTTTCATGAGAAGCGGTTGAAATCATGTTAATAGAGGCAAAAAAAGGAGGTGGAATATTGGGTGGTGGGATGGGAAATGTTCCCATCAAAGTTGAATCTTTCAAAAGACCCACACCGAAATTATCGTAACCAGGAGGTGTTTTTGAGATAAATGACACATTGCTAGTATGAGAATCATAATTAAAGAAGGCCAGTTGGTCGACAGTAATGACCTTTCCTTGGTGCAGGAATCGTAACACACAGAAAAAGGTAGACACAACTGCATGCATGGAATCGATCCATCTACGTCCAAGTAAAAGGTTATAATCAAGAGGTGCATCGAATACCTCCACCTCAACATTTACCGATTTACCTTCCAACGTAATAGACAATGAGGGAAGAACACCGTGGGGTTTAAAACTTGTACCATTGAAGGCCTTAAGTGTATTGTGTGATTCAGTGAGGGTAGGAGAGCCAATAGATTTCCAACAAGTAACGAACATAACACAAGTCAAGGCTCCTTCATCAATAATGGTTCTACAAATATTCTTGTGTTCAACAAAAACTTGGATCTGAAATGCTAACTGAGGAGGAAGCCTTGGAATGTGATATTCCAAGTCAAATATTATTAAATTAGTATCCATGGGATCAATTCCACGAATGGCCTTTAATAGCACCTTCCATTGAACGGGACAACTTTGAAGGACTTCAAGAGTTGACATCGCAGAGGGTGCTTGTGCAAGGTCTTCTACAATACTTTAGTTTTGGGCAGCATGTATGTGAGGATTGAATGTAGAATTTTGAACAACGCCCTTGGGAGGAGGGTGAAGAACTGTATCGAGACCTGGTCATTCGATATGAAGATGACCGTTTGGAGGTGAAGTTGGAGGATAAGTTTGAACCAACGAAGGTGGTATATCATCAACTTTCTCTTTTGAAGAAGAGTAATCTTTGGCCTGAGTTGCGACTGCAACTTCATTCTTTTTAGAGTCACCAATACACATAAGGACATAAGAAGTGGTAGAAGGAGAGTGTTGGTCATGAATGACCAATTGGGCCTGCTACTGAGAAGGGAAAGGTTGTGACAGAACGACAGGTGTAGGAGGATTCTCGGTCCCTTAGAGGAACTTAGTGCCCTCAACATGTCATGGACAATATTTCGTGTAGTGATTATGTAACACCCCAGGTTTTGAACCCCCGTTTTAAATAATGTATTGTTACAATGCTGAGAGGCCAGAGTGCCCAAACAATTATTAAAGGGCCAGTATGCCCAAGAAATGTAATGTTTTGATCATTATTAATAATAAATACATCACTGTCCTCTAGAAGGACAAGGACTAGAGTTATAGGGGGCTATGATTCCACAAGAGAGGGGGATTGAGGGGATAAGTGTTTATTCCTATTTTAATTACCCTTTTGTCTAAGGGAGGGGATCGGTTACGTGAGCTTCTCGGGGAATGCCAAGAGGTTCTTTATTTCCCCATGAAGTTACTTAAACCCACCTCTAGTCTGATGGGGGGGTTCGACTGATGGCTTGTTCGCTGATTTCTTGTACGTCCATTCATTTTTCCTCACGCACTTTCATGCACCCATTTTACCCATTCATTGATACATCCTCATCCATGTCTTAGCTCAGGAAAGGGAACCAAACTACTAAAGAATTAGCCACGGTATAGTTGGTTGTAATGGTCGCTAGTGTGATCCAGTCATGACTTGAGGCCTGCATGTCTAAGATGCATTGGCCTGTGACCAACGTTGTCCACAACTATGAGTCCTGAGAGTTCCAACATTGAAATTTTGAACCAGTTTCACTAGAGGATCAAATAAGGAGAAGGACTACCTGAGGGACTGTGTGGCAGAGAAAGGTGGAGGTCCATTCTCTCGAGTGGTGCAAGCTGGGTATAAGAGAGCTAGGAACTTAGATTTTTGTGAGTGCTAGGAAGCCTGTGAGAGCTTGGGTGCTGACTGGTTTGGGAAGCCAAGTAACACTCTAGAACTATCCTTGTGGATTCATAGCCCTGGCTTGGGGGTGATGCTATTGTTGAGATTTGGAATAGTAGTGTCTATGGTTGGGTTGAACATCCTTGGTCTGCAGCCAGTTGGAGTCATCTTTCATAAAGATAAGTGCTCTCTGTTGTGATATTATTATTTGTGTATGAATCTATTTCGCTATGTATGTTAATTATCGTTTAATTGAATCTTTAGAATATGCATGCTTGCTAGTTATTGTTGTGCATGTCTTTAGATATTTTCTTTTATGCATCCTTATATTTTGAAAAAGTACCAGTAAGAGAAATAATTCCAAGGGTGGGTTTGCAGGTAGCATACCTCATCCTGTGGGTGGTTGGGGATGTTACAGTTTGGTATCATAGCTTCTGGTTGAAACACCAGGCCGGTATGGGTCGGGTCTGTTGGTCAGGGTCTCGTGGTCGAGATTGAACTCTGACCGTGAAGTTGAAAAGATCAGGAGGAATGGCATTGTAGAATCTACACAAGAGTTAGATCATTAGAGATCAGTTGTAAGGGGTTCGAAGGATCATGATCTTCCCCTTCGAATTCGGGAGCGATCGCCACAGTAGGATCAAGGGAGATCCAGGATCATTGGATCGGAGGATAGGTGAATAGGGGTCGTCCAATGAAAAATAAGCAAGGGATTAGGTCACGACCATCAGATCCCATTGGAGAGAGAGATCCATGGCCAATAGGCACTGCAGGGAACCGAGTTGCATGGGAGTTAATTTTCCAAGGCAGTCCCACAATCCAAACCACGGTTTCACCGAGGGGTTACGTGATAGCATCAAGAGTATTGCAGGGTGAAAAGTGGGTTACTCCAAACTGTCGATGTGCGCCCCCGCAAATTGAAAGGTATGCAGTGATGTGACATGATAATACTCGAGCGACGAACCTCCAAAGAGCCGAAGTAGCCTGAGAACCATCGATCTGCAGGAGGACACGCGTCAACCAATCATGTGCTCCAGATAAAATGCTCCAGGAAAAAGGGAGCGAGGAGGGGGTTTGAAGTTTGAGACTTCCAAAACCTGAAGACCCGAAAGGATCTCAGCGATTGATATTCTATGAGCCACACGTCACCAGATCCATGGCTTCGGATAAAAACCAGTGGGGCCAGATAAGGTTCGAGTTTGAGATTTCCAAATCTCGGAGTCCCGAAGGAATCGTATCCATCGATCCACGGGAGACATGCATCAGAAGATCACGAGCTTCAGACAAAAACTTTTTCAAAAAAAAAAAGGTTAAGGTTTGAGATCTCCGAAGTCCGAAGCCTTGAAGTAAAATATAGCCGTCAGATTAAGGAGGACACGTGGTGCAAATTCGTGAACTCCAGGTGAAGACCCATAGTGAATCTTGATCATCCGATCTAGGAGGACACGTGGCAACAAATTGTCTAGTTCGAGAATTCAGAGTTCGAGAGAATTGGAAGTGTGCTAGTATGAAAACTCTCGAAGTCCCGAAGAGCTGAAGTGATGGGGCACGATGATGTCACCTAGAGGTGATGTGGACCCCAAAATTTTTAAGTGACGTGGCTAGCGGATGTCACTTGGGATGACGTGGACACATGGGATGTGTGCCACATGTTAGTAAGTTTTGAGCATTTGGAGTGTGGAAAAGTCAGTTAGAATGTGACATGTGGCACCCGCCTGATTTGGCCATTTTCTGCTTCCAGTATTTCACCATGTGGTGACAGATCGTGCAGTCCAGATAGTAGGAACTCCAGAGGGGAAAGACGTGATAGGATACATTGGGTTGAAAGCTCCCAAAGGCCCAAATTCTGGAGTACATATCAATCGTTTATTCCAAAAGACACACGTCGAAGGATCGTCGACTTCAGGTGAAAGCACCCCGGGAGAAAGTGCAGTAGGGAAGTTTGAAACTTTCGAAGCTCGAAAAGCCGAAGCGATTCACAATTGATGATTTGTGGGAGGACATACTTCAGAAAGCCATGAACTTCATGTAAAAAGAGTTCCTGGAGGAGGCAAGCGAGGAAGTTGAGACTCCCAAAGCATGGAGTCCCAAAGAAAATCCCTATTGTTGATCGTGAAAGAGGACGAGGACCATTGATCTAGTCCTGGCTAGAAGTTCTGAAGTCCCAAAGCTCTGGACCAACACTTTTTTAGCTAAGTGCAGGGTCATGGCTGTGGTCATATGCAGATTGAGAGCTAAGGGAAGGAGGGCTAAGGGATGAATTGGTTGTCCTCGAGACAGAAAAGTGCTAAGGAAGGAATTAGCCGCGGTTCTAGTCGTGGTCACTTGGGAAGGTGGTTGGAAGGAAGCACCTGCGCAGGATGAAATTATGTGTCAGCCAAGGATAACATGACACTGTTGTTTTTAGAGAATGGGGATATGATTTTCATGAACAAAACATAAAGAGACCTGTAGCATGGTTTGGCAATTTTGTTTATCATATGTGTAATTCTAACGAAATGGTTGCTTGCACATTTTGTAGAATTAAGAGGCTTAAGAACATCAATTCAGGATGCGTATTGAGGAAATGGAAGAAGGCGAGGGAGCCTCTAGTCATGATAAGGAGGGTGAAGGCTAGAATACCAGAGTTGGTAATGCAGAGACAGAGTCCAAAAGATGTAAGGGAAAATGAGAGAAGGAAACATTAATAGAAACTGTAAGAATCCTGAAGATGGAAGTGTAAAGCTACAAAGCATACAATGAGATACTGACAAGAGAGAAAAGTCAGATAAATGCTCGAGTGTTGCAGAGCTTAAATCAATTGCAAAGGAAAACAAAGAAGGGATCAAACTCAAGACAAGAGGAAGGAGGCAAGTGTCATGAAAGAAGAGATGCTCGTGGAAGAGATGGTTATTCCAGAAGTGCTAGCAGAGCTCATGGAGACCACTCACTTCCTTGCTCATAAATAAAGTTTGATGCATCAGATGATCCCATAAGCAGCCCAGAGGTGTCTCCTGACAGACAACAAAGAAGGAAACAAGAGGTAGATAGTTTGCAAGGAGAGCTGAGGAAGCTCAAGCCACCTTCCTTCGATGGTGAAAGAGAAAGGGAAGATGATGCTGAAGCATGGTTGCTCGGGCTCAGGAGATATTTTCAGTTGCATAACTATTCATCAAACCTAGAAGCCATGATTGCCACCTACCATTTACACGAAAAAACTGCAATGTGGTGGGATCAACTGAAGCAAGTGGAACATGTTAATGAAAGTAGGATCACTTCGAAACAGTTCAAGAAGTACTTCCAGAAGGAGTACCTCTCAGAGCATTTCTATGACAAGAAAATGCAGGATTTCTTTGAACTCAGGTTGGGAAGCATGACTATGGCAGAGTATGAGAATAATTTCTTGGGATTGTTAAAGTATATCAAGTTCATTGGTGTTGAGAAAGTGAAAATACAGAGATTTCTAAGTGGATTTCCAACCTTTTATAAGGAAAAGATCAAGTATGATGAACCCAGGACCTTGACTGAGGCCATCAGGAAGGCTAAATACCTGTATGAGCAAGGCCAGGGAAGAGAATCTCTGCGAAAATATTGGAAGGACAAGAAGAATGAGAAGCTCGATTAGAGGAGGAAAGGATTCAAACCCTCCTTCAATAGGAACGAGCCTAATAGAAATCATCAAGATCAATATGCTAAGGGGGGATTCAAGAAATAAGATTCCTTGGGAAAAAGGGGAAGACCACCAATCCAATGTTGGGGAAGCAAAGAAGATCACTTGTACAAGGATTTCCCACATAGAAAGGACAAAGTGAAGACTATACACAACATCCAATAGGCTACAGCAGTTGGAGATATGGGAAGAATCTATGCAGCTTTAAATGATCGACAAGCAGAGTACCAATCCAATATGATCGAGGTGGAAGGTAAGATCATAAATCAACATGTTTCTATTTTGATTGATTCATGAGTAATTCATTGCTACATTGATCCTAATATAGTGTTTAGATTACATTTGGAGAAAAGTAAACTTGGAAAAGCAATTTTGGTTCAGTTAGCCACTGGAACCAAAAGAAGAATCCATGATATGGTCAGAAGTTGTTCCATAATTTTTAATGGCATCAATACTAGTATGGATCTAAATATCATACCATTGGGGTCTTATGATATTCTGATTGGAATGAATTGGTTGGAAAAACATCATGCTATCCTAGATTGTCATAACAAGAAATTTACATGTCTTGATGGAAATGGAAAGTAGAGCACTGTGAAAGGAGTTCCAAGACCCATCTCTATAAGGGATATTTCGGCCTTACAACTGAAAAGATGTTTTAGAAAAAGATGTCAACTGTATGCAGCTCATGTGGAAGAGCCAGTTGATACAAAGAGGCCAAGCCTTGAAGATTTCTCGGTGATACAGGAATTTGAAGATGTATTCCAAGAAATACCCGGATTGCCACCAAGAAGGGAGATAGATTTCTCAATTGATTTAGTGCCAGGAGCTACCCCGGTGTCAAAAACACCTTACAGAATGAGCACACCAGAGTTAAAAGAATTACAAATGCAGTTGGAAGTATTGTTGAAGAAAGGGTACATACGTCCAAGTGTTTCACCTTAGGGAGCACCATTACTTTTTGTTAAAAAGAAGGATGGAACCTTGAGGCTGTGTATTGACTTACGATAGCTGAACAAGTACACTATAAATAACAAGTATCCTCTACCCTGAATTGATGACCTCTTTGACCAACTAAGAGGAGCAAAGATATTTTCAAAGATTGACATGAGGGTAGGGTACCATCAGGTAAGAATCAAGGAAGATGACATTCATAAGACAACCTTTAGGACCAGGTATGGGCATTATGAATTTGTAGTGGTGCCATTTGGACTGACCAATGCACCAGCTGTCTTCATGTGCTTAATGAATGGCATATTCAGAAATTATTTGGACAAGTTTGTCATAGTATTCCTGGATGACATACTTATCTACTCTAAGTCTGAAGAGGATAATGAACATCACTTAAGACTGGTATTGCAAGTACTGAGAGAACATTAGTTGTATGCCAGGTTGAGTAAGTGTTCTTTTTATCAAAAGTAGATCCATTACTTGGGACACATTATTTTAGAGCAGGGCATAGAAGTAGATCCAGAGAAGATTGAAGCCATTAGAGGATGAACAACACCCAGAAATGTGTCAGGCGTTAGATCTTTAATGGGATTAGCCGGCTACTACAAAAGGTTCATAGTAGGGTTCTCTAAGATTGCTCATCCCATCACTTCTTTGCAAAAAAAGGGAACTAAATTTGAATGGACACTCAAGTGTGAAAATAATTTTAATCTGTTGAAGGAATTACTTACTAGTGTGCTTGTGTTAAAGATTGCTGACCCAAATGAAAGTTTTGTGGTATGTACAAACGCTTGTAAGGAAGGAATTGGGGGAGTCCTCACGCAAAATGGACACATCATTAGATATGAGTCCAGAAAGATTAAGGAACATGAGAGGAACTATGCCACAGATGACTTGGAACTTGATGCCATTGTTCACGCCTTGAGGATGTGGAGGCATTATCTCATGGGGAAGAAATTTGAATTAAGAACATACCACATTGGCCTGAAGTATCTTTTTGAACAACTGACCTTGAATGCCAGACAAACGATATGGCTAGAATTTTTAAGCGAATATGACTTTGATATCAAGCATATCAAGGGAAAGGAGAATAAAGTTGTCGATGCACTTATTAGGAGAGTGCATCTCATGCATGCTACTACTGTTAGTATGCAGACTTGAAGAGCATTATTTTAGATGGTATTGTTATAGATCAACATTACCTACAGGTAAAGGAAAACTTACAGCAAGGAGATGTACAACATAAAATAAAGGAGTATGAGATAAAGGAAGATGGATTACTCATGCATAAGAATAGAATCTATGTTCCTAGTTCCGGAGAATTGAGGAATTTGGTACTAAAGGAAATGCATGATGTTCCTTATGCCGGACATCCCGATTACCAAAAAAAAATTACAGCAGTAAGAAGCCAATTCTTTTGGTCGGGAATGAAGAAGGATGTTGCTGATTACATTGCTTGATGTATGGAATGTCAGAAGGTGAAGGCTGAGCATAGGCATCCAACGGGTTTGCTGCAACCATTTCCAATCCCAGAGAGGAAATGGGAAGTGATCACCATGGATTTCATCACAGGATTACCCAGAATGAATAAGCAACATGATTCCATCATGGTGGTGGTTGACAAATTAACAAAGGCTGCTCATTTTGTGCCTGTGAAGACAATGTATACAACGACTAATATTGCAGAAATTTTCATGAAGGAAATTACTAGGTTGCATGGGATACCTAGGACAATCGTCTTGGACAGAGATACGGAGTTTACCTCCAATTTTTGGAGAGGATTGTTTACAGGATTTGGCACAAATCTAAACTTTATCACAACATATCATCCCCAGACAACTGAGAAAACAGAGAGAGTCAATCGAATAATTGAAGACATGCTGAGAATTTATGTGATGGATAAGCCATCTAAGTGGGAAGATTACTTACACTTGGTTGAGTTTGCATATAATAATTGGGTATCAAGCTTCATTGAGAATGAGCCCATTTGAAGCCTTGTATGGTAGGAAATGCAATACTCTAGTGAGCTTGGAAAACCCAGTAGATAGAGTGGTACTTGGGCTGGAGTTGCTCAAGGACATGGAAGACCAGGTGGTTAAGATCAAGCAGAATTTAAAGGCAGCTCAAGATAGATAGAAATTTTATGCAGTAAAAAACAAGACAGTTAGAGAATTTAAAGTAGGGAAGCATGTAATTTTGAAAGTGAATCCCAAGAAAACCTCTTTGAAATTGGGTAGTTGTACCAAGCTGGTAGCCAGATTCTATGGTCCATTTGAAATATTGGATAGAATAGGGCCAATTTCATACATGCTTGCATTGCCTACTTCCATGAATGTGCATAATGTATTTCATGTATCTTTACTAAAGAAATATGTACATGATCCTAACCATGTTATTGATTGGCATCTGATTCAGGTAGAGACGGAAGGAGACTTTTAGGTTCAACTAATGCGAGTATTGGACAGAAAGGTCAAAATGCTCCAGAATCGAGTTATAGAGCTGGTAAAAGTTCAGTGGACCTGCTACGGTCTTGAAGATGCTACCTGGGAGCATGAATATTTCATGCGGGTAGAGTACCCACAGCTTTTTGAATAAATTTGAGGTTTTGATCTCTATTTTGTATATGCACTAAGGACAATGCCAAAATAAGGGGGAGGGGATGTAACACCCCAGGTTTTGAACCCCCATTTTAAATAATGTATTGTTACAATGCTGAGAGGCCAGAGTTCCCAAAAATTTATTAAAGGGCCAGTATGCCCAAGAAATGTAATGTTTTAATCATTATTAATAATAAATACATCGCTGGCTGCTAGATGGACAAGGACTAGAGTTATAGGGGGCTATGATTCCATAAGAGGGGGGGCTTGAGGGGCTAAGTGTTTATTCCTATTTTAATTACCCTTTTGTTTAAGGGAGGGGATTGGTTATGTGAGCTTCTTGGAGAAGGCCAGGAGGTTCTTAATTTCCCCATGAAGTTACTTAAACCTGCCTTTGGTCTGATGGGGAGGTTCGACTGATGGCATGTTCATTGATTTCCTGTATGTCCATTCATTTTTCCTCATGCACTTTCATGCACCCATTTTACCCATCTATTGATCCGTCCTCATCCATGTCTTTGCTCGAGAAAGGGAACCAAACTGCTGAAGAATTAGCCATGGTATAGTTGGCTGTAATGGTCACTGGTGTGATCCAGCCATGACTTGAGGCCTGCATGTCTGAGATGTGTTGGCTTGTGACCAGCGTTGTCCACAATTGCGAGTCCTGAGAGTTCCAACATTGAAATTCCAAACAAGTTGTTACACATTATTTTTTTCACCCTTATGGACGTTAATGATGTAAAACTATCTGTTGCCTTCAGAGGGGTCAATGGCCTGAATTCTTGAAGAAAGAAGGGAGAAGAACTTTTACTGAGATAAGAAGTTGTATTTTCCTTTGCAAAAACCCTATTAAAGAGGATTTCCACAGGCTGCTCTATAAATAGGGTGCAGAAATGACTGATTTCCACAGGGTTTCCTAAAGCTAGATTGCAAAGTTTCCACAGGTTGCACTATAGCTAGGGTGTGGAAATTCCTGTACATGGGAAAAACCAACATCTTATCGATGCTTCTAGAAGGAGAAGCTTCTATGGTGAGGTGGCCTCCGAACGGTTTGGATCTTACTCTCTTTCATGATTTAGTGGGATCATCCTAACCTCCTCACCTTATCCTCTTCAACTTATAAAAGGAGAGGAGCTCTCATTGAAAAAGTTAGATTGATTGTTATTGAGTTTTGTAGCTTGGAGTTTTTGAGCCTATGTTGGCTTTGAGCTTTGCTTTGTCAAGATAGATTGTGAGTAGCTATTAGATCCATGGTCTCAGAATCCTTGGAGCAAGAAGTGTGTGGGAAGCAAGGAACTATTGGAAGGAACCTGACAACATCAAGGCATCTGGTTGTATCTTTATTCCACATTCTTTAATACACATATACTCTTATTTCCTATATGAATGTTGTTTGTTCATATTGTATGATTCCTTGATCACATACATAGTTTCATATCAAATAGACTCTGTTATTATTGTCTTCGTTGGCTTGTGTTTATTTGTAGATATTTCTCCATAAGCCTCACCATGGAGCTTGGATTGCATTGGCGAAGTCAGATCTTCGATATTTAAAAGGTATGTTCTAGATCCATTTCTCACTTGATAATTTAAATCTAAGAAAAGAGTAGTGTACTGTCTTGTTTTGTTCTAGTTTTGTAGTGAAGCTAGGGGGATTGATTTATGTCCACACTTAACAATTAGCCCGATAACAAAATTGGCGACCATACTGGGGAACATATTGTTTTCCTACTTTGTCTTTATTTCTTGCTTTGATTGATTGGGTTCTATTTTTTGAGTCTGTGGGGGATCCATCCAACCTCTCTGGATCTGAAATTTCTTTTAGACTCTTTCTCTGTTTTCTAATTTTCCTTTGTTTATAGGCATTTCCGCACTGTATCCCATATGTAGCCTGCGAGAACTTTAGATTGCCGCACCCTGACTGTTTAGACCAGTGTAGAATCTCCACACCCTACCCATGTCTAGCCTGCAGAAACCTCAAATCGCCTCACTATACCTTACTGCTGGGTTGCGGCGTCTCCTGTAGAATTTTTTGGATTAATTCTTTTTGTATTTTGTCACCTAGTTTTTCTTTGATCACCTGGGCTGAACTTTTGGAGCCTGTATTTGACTGTTTACAGTCTGCTTGACAATTTTTGAGCTGCTTTTAGCCACCTTTGCTTTGTTTTCTTTTGAAATATTTGGTCTCTTTCTTTGAGTGTCTTTCAATTAAAAAGCATTGTTTTTCTTTAGAATTGTTTGGTGAAAGAACTTCTTTTTCTTTTATTGAATAGTTCGTGTTAAAAGAGAAAATTGTTTGGGTTGCTTTATTTCATGTCAATTTTCTATTTCTTTTATCTATCTTTGAAGAAAAAAAATTTAATTTCTTTCTTTGCATTAGATTGGGGGCATCCTTGCATTTGAAGTAGTGAAATTGCATGACTTTTGGCATTTTTTGGTCTTGAATTCTGAAAATTCCCCCCCCTCATGGCCGGGGGGGGGGGCAAGAATCATGTATTGGTGTATAGTCTCTTTTGCTCATTTCTTGAAATTCTTGATATTGATGAGTTTAGTAAAATTTTGGGACATTGTACATTTGGGAATGATAAATGTTTTCTCCTTCTCGTAGCATAACTTTCATCGAAATGAAAAGATTGTATCTTCATCTCTTTTCATAACTTTCGAGTCGGTCAAAACACCATATTGTCCACGCCATCTTCCTTTTGAGTAACAACAACCTTAAAAATAAAGCACTTATAAAAATTGATTAGACATTTTTATATTTTTTGATAGCAAACCTACATTAGCTTAGGGTGTAGGGCTTTGGAATAGTTGTGAAAGATAACTTTTCAAAGATGCAAAAAAACATAGAATATTGAGTTGGGAGAATTCAAATCCAATTGATACATTTTTTCTTGGGAAGCCCTTCTCACACAAGGGTCAAACCTGAGGTCGCATTAAGACTAGCAGAGTTACTCACCCTGCTTTGTTGGTCTTGGTGTAGAGATTGCACGTATTATGGGGGTCACTTGAAGGTATACCCACAATTATGAGTGGAAGCTTTTTGGGTTGATTTTGGGCTAGATACCCTGCCTTTGTGCATGGATTGGATTGTCGACTATTTCCCCAGGCATCACTGTTGTACTTGGTAACCTTAGTAGCCTATCTCTTGAGGGTCTTACATGAGGTGACTGTGGAGGGGCAAGTCTTCACAGTACCTGGAATTGACGTTGGCCCAACTCAATCGGGATCCTTGGAGGGTATACCCACGATTTTGTGTGGGAGCTTGCACCAAGGCGTAAATCCATTAAGAAGGTCATCAACGTAAATTTTCCACCCGCTCTATCTCAACCCCTTCTTGTATTGTTCTCACGACATTGGATTTCATCACCAACTAGTGTGTTCATTGTAAGAAGGTTTTGTTTGCTTGTTTTCTTCCTAGGTTTTTAGTGTGTGCTGTTTGTTTTCCCTAGTGAACTCTAGGTTGGATTTGTTTTCAATGGCGGCACTTCCCAGAATGACCAATGAGGAAACCCCTTTGCTAGGGGAACCTTTTGTTTTTCCTTCTTACGAAAACATTGGTCCTCCTCACATCGCTACTTTGAGCCTTCCAGGTCTCACAATTGGATTACCAGTATGGTTGTTTTCCACTCAGGTAATCTCGAATGCAACTAGTGATTCTGTTATAAGCACTCCCCCCCAAGAACATCAACCTCATGTTGATCCTTCACCTTCTTCACCAGTAAGATCTTCTTCACCTTCTTCACTTGCAAGGTCCTCTTCCGTTTCATCTTCTTTGCTGAGTGAAATCTCTGTAGCTAGTAACCCAGTGGATAAGAAGAAGAAGAAAAGGAAGAATAAGAAGAAGAAAAATAAACAAGGGTCTAAGATTCCAACCACTGCCAGACATGTTGGAAAGAAACCAGTTACTGTTAGTCATGCTTGGAGTGTTGATGATGCCAAGATCACCCAAACAACCCGTAAGCCCAAGTACCCTTGCAGGCTTTGTAAGGGTAACCATCTTCTTAAGGATTTCCCTGGTCTATCCAAGGTCATAGAGGCATGGTCTACAACTCCTTTCTAGTCCACATTGTCGGCCTCTGAATAACATGTTGATGACCTCCCATCAACTAGTCAAGATACCATTGGGAAGAAGAAAAGTAGAGTCAAGTTACCATGTATGTTGTGCAAGGGAAGTCATCTAACTCACCTTTTCCCTCGTATGGACGAAGCCTCGAAATTGCTGGAAGACATGACTATTTCACAATCCCAACTTCGAGCTTCTTATCACAAGCTTACTATCGACCCACCTGTAGTTGATGGAATGATCAATCTGGTCCCTTCGTCGATCAATCCGGTTGATCATGCAGTCAATATGGTCACGTCCTTAGTTGAACTAGTTGACAAAGTGGTCACTCCGATTCCATCCTCGGTTGACCCCACTCTCCCGTTAGAGAGTGCAACCCAAGAAGTCGATCTGTTTCCACCCATCGAAACCATTCTCCCCTTGGAGAATGCCACCCAAGTGGTCGATCTAATCTCGTCATTGGTCGATCCTACTCTCTCGCTCAAGAGTAAATCTGATACTGCTCACATTTTTCTCATTGATATAGAGTCTACTGTAATGGGGGACATTCCTCGTCCTCCTGTGGAGTCCCCTCCGAGTAATGAGGTCATCCCTTTTGATTCGGGTTTGATAACTGGACCTTGTCTTCGCTCTCACATTCCTTTCCAGATTACAGTACAGGTTTGTGGTTGAGACGTTCCTTAGATGCTGATAGATGAAGGTACGTCTGTTAGTATTTTGTCCTCTATTTCTTGGCAGGATTTGGGTTATCCTCAGCTTGTGCCGGTTACCCAGACTCTATTTGCATTTAACATAAGAACCAGTCATCGTTTAGGGATCCTTCTTCAATGTCCCATAACTTTGGGAGGGAAAACTGTCTTTATTGATGTCATGGTAGTCCAAGACCCCTTGGATTTCTATTTACTCCTTGGGCGAGATTATGTCTATACCATGAAAGCTATTGTGTCCACTCTTTTTCATGTGATATCATTCCCTCACGATGGAAGAATTTTGACTATTGATCAACTTTCATTTGTTAGTCCATACTTGACTTTCGACTCAATGACTTCCCTAAACGGTTCGTATGTGCAGACAACATCACCCTTTCCACAGGTCAATTATGTGGCATTATCTCCCATGCCTTCAGCTGCCAATGAAGATGAGCCTCTCGTTGTAAGCTCAGTCTCTTATGACTTGGATCTGGTAGTTGACATGGTGATCTCTTCGGTAGGACTATTGGAGCTTGAACTCCTTACCCCTATTGCGACCCTCGACAAGTGTTCCTTCCAGAGTGTGTTTCTTCCATCTAGTGAAGATCTTTTGGAGGCCATGACCGATTTTTGTCCCCTGACATGGTGTCCTTCCAGAGCATTGTCCTCTTGGAAGCCATGATCAAGAAGAGAGCATTGAGCATGGTTTTCTGATTTCAAGCTCATTAAAAAAATGAAACCAACTTTGAGCATGGTTTTCTGATTTGAAGCTCATTAAAAAATGAAACCATCTTTGAGCATAGTTCCCGTTTTTGTGTCAAGCTCATTAACAAATGAAACATAGATCTGGGGATTGAATTTCGATTCATGAGAATAGTTCTTTTCCTATGTCAAGATTGTTAAAAAATGAAACAACTTCCCCCTCTCCGTTTGAGTCAAGTCCATCATCTAGTATTTGAATCTTAATTTCCTCCGCCTTTGTAGTTGGACCAAACAAAGCTTGGGGGGCATTTGATTCCAGCCTATGGACTTCATGATGAAATTAAATCCGCTAGTTTTAAGTTGGGGGCTAAGTACCAACCATCCCTGTGTTATGCGTTGGGAAGACCAAGCATAGTTTTTTATGGTTCAAGCTTGTGTAAAAATGAAACCACCTACCTCAAGCATAGTTTCCTCTGGTTCAAGCTTGTGTAAAAATGAAATCAGGTCGAAGCATAGTTTTGGCTAGTTTTAAGCTTGTGTAAAAAATAAAATCTATCCCAAGCATATTTTTTTTTTGTTTTAATCTTGTGTAAAAATGAAAACAATATCGAGCTTAGTCTTTGTTATTTCTCGTGATCGTAAATAATTGAGAATGTAACCGAGTAAAATTTTATCACTTTTTTGGACTCGTAAAGGTTATACGAAAAAGGAACCCACTGGAGTTCCCTTTAAGCTCTTTTAAGACTCTCTAAACATGAAAAGATTGTCGAGCGACCTTGTTCTTTTCACCCTCGTTAAAGTATTTGAAGAAAATGTCTATTGAGCAATAGTTTATCTATTTTTCGGTCTCATCAAACTACTTTACAAAAAATGAACTGAGATATTTCTCTTTAAGTGTTTTTTAGACTCTATAAACATGAAAAAACCCTGAGTTTTCTCTCTTTGGTCTCGTTAAACAAAAATCGAAAGACCCATATGGGACCGAACCACTCCTTCTTAGAGTTCATTAAACATACTCCGAGGGACTTGTCTGAAGGATGAACTTACATCTACAAACATATGTTATCCTCCTCAAGCTTGTGTAAAAATAAAGAGGTACTCGCCAAAAATGGTGGGGGAAAATTGGGAAAGAAATGTATCTAAACCTGTATTTTATGGAAGAGTCGCTTTTGAACATGACACCCTTTTACTCACTTTGTGTCTAAGCTAGAAAATCCACTTTTCTCTTGATCATACTCCTTTATAAGATTACAAATTGGTATGTGATCCCTGTTGTTGAGTCAGTGTTTCTGAGACAGTTGTCGTGTCATCAATATGTTCAAAGAGAAGTTCAACACAGAAATCCTTCTATTGCGTCGGCCATTCCTGTAGTCCTTAAGCCTTCTATTGTGTCAGCCATCCTTGAGTCAGTCCTGAATCACTTGTTACTCTGATCTACCTCAAATCTTGTTACCCGTTTCATGTCATTGATGTGGGATACATTAAGGCCCTCATGTGACGAGTATTTTCCTATCGACTTCAACTCATTATCCAAGAATTAGACTTAGAAACTAATTGGTACCTTGGAACTTGCATGCCTCAATGGTAGGTTTCCTCTCTTTCAACAATGGGTTTTCATTATTGACCCCTGATCGAGAGATTCCACCGAGTGTTTGAATTCAACTCATTAATTCACATTTGTTGGATTGTACTAGAGTACCTTGGGAGTCATTGACATTAATGGTGATTTCCCTCACACTTGTTAACGGTATTCACTAATGATCGGTAATCAAGTGGTTTCTACCATGTTTGAATTCAACACATGTATTTGCATGGTTAGATTCGTACTATAGGGTGGTGGAGATGAAGACTTTGAATATTTTCTGGTAGATTCAAGTTGCGTTGGAGTATATTTAGTTTGTACTATTGCATAGATACACATTGTATGTCTCGTGGCTATGTTCAAATTTGAGTCTTTCACATAGATCCACAGTGTATTTTTGGTGGCTATGTTCAGATTTGAGTCATATTAGCATGGATCCACAGTGTATGTTTGGTGGCCATGACCTGTCTTACTTGACATGGATATTCACATATCGACATTTATGATTTGAGTCATTTGTATTCTGAGTATGGGAATGCCTACCTCATTGATGATATATTATTGTACTGTATTTCCTTGTTTGTTGGCAGGTTTTCGATCGACTGTTCCTTGTTCCCTACACACACTCGACAAAGTATTTCAGCTATCACTCTGTTCTAAATTCATACTTTGGGGGGCTCTCTATTATTTTCATACCCCTTATGGTCATTAATGATGTAAACCTATCTGTTGCCTTCAGAGGGGTTAGTGGCTTGAATTCCTGAAGAAAGAAGGGAGAAGAAATTTTACTGAGAGAAGAAGTTGTATTTTCCTTTGCAAAAACCCTATTAAAGAGGATTTCCGAAGGCTGCTATATACAAAGAGTGTGGAAATGCCTGATTTCCACAGGTTGTCCTAAATCTAGACTACAAAGTTTCTGTAGGTTTCACTATAGCTAGGGTGCAGAACTTCCTGTACATGGGAAAAATGAGTGTCTTCTCGATGCTTCTAGAAGGAGAAGCTTCTATGGTGAGGTGGCCTACGAACGGTTTGGATCTTACTCACTTTCATGATTTAGTGGGATCATCCTAACCTCCTCACCTTATCCTCTTCAACTTATAAAAGGAGAGGATCTCTCATGGAGAAAGTTAGATTGGATTGTTATTGAGTTTTGTAGCTTGGAGTTTTTGGGCCTATGTTGGCTTTGAGCTTTTCTTTGTCAAGATAGATTGTGAGTAGCTATCAGATCCATGGTCTCAGAATACTTGGAGAAAGAAGTGTGTGGGAAGCAAGGAACTGTTCGAAGGAGCATGACAACATCAAGGCATCTGGTTGTATCTTTCTTCCACATTCTTTAATACATATATACTTTTATTTCCTATATGAATGTTATTTGTTCATATTGTATGATTCCTTGATCTCGTACATAGTTTCATATCAAATAGACTCTGTTATTCTTGTCTTTGTTGGCTTGTATTTATTTGTAGATATTTATCCATAAGCCTCGCGACGAAGCTTAGATTGCATTGGCAAAGTTGGATCTTTGATATTTAAAAGGTATGTTCTAGATCCATTTATCACTTGATAATTGAAATCTAAGGAAAGAGTTGTGTACTATCTTGTTTTGTTCTAGTTTCGTAGTGAAGCTATGGGGATTGATTTGTGTTTGCACTTAAAAATTATCCCAATAACACCAGTTGCGTTGGAGGCCGAATAAGGAGAAGTGCTACCTGAGGGACTGCATGGCAAAGAAGGGTGGAGGCCCGTTCTCTCGGGTGGTGCAATCTGGGTACAAGAGATCTGGGAACTTGGATTGCTGTGAGTGCTAGGAGGCCTGTGAGAGCTTGGGTACTAACTGGTTTGGGAAGCCAAGTAACACTCTGTAACCATCCTTGTGGATTCATAACCCTAGCTTGGGGGTGACGCTGTTGTTGAGATTTGGAATAGTAGTGTCTACGGTTGGGTGGAACGTCCTTGGTCTGCAGCCAGTTGGTGTCATCTTTCATAAAGATAAGTGCTCTCTATTGTGATATTATTATCTGTGTATGAATGTATTCCATTGTGTATGCTAATTATCATTTAATTGAATCTCTAGAATATGCATGCTTGCTGGTTATTGTTGTGCATGTCGTTAGATATTTTCTTTTATGCATCCTTATATTTTAAAAAGGTATCGGTAAGAGAAAGAAGTGCAAGGGTGGGCTTGTAGGTAGCCTACCCCAACCTGTGGGTGGATGGGGATGTTACAGATCATCACCATAGATAAGGAAAGGATATCGAGGTTTACGCTTATCCTTATCGTCAACAGGTTGTGTTTTGGGATTTTCAAATTGTTGATTATTATTTTTATCCTCCTTATTCTTACCCTTTCCTTTCTTTTTAGTTTTATTTTTACTGACAGGTGTGGATTTGACCGAATTAACTTCAGAAGTCTTACCGGAAGAAGGAGTAGGAGTAGGAGTATTATGTACATTAGAAGCATTAGATTTGAGATTGGTGTGACTGGCATGTGTGGAGTGAATCTCAGCATGAAAGGTGCCAATCAAACCATCAACAACATGAGAAGCTGCCAGAGGTGTTGGTGTAGGATTGGTAGAAGGACAAGGAGCATTAGGCATCAAGTCATAAAGTGTGCCAGTTTTTGAATAAACGAGGTCTAGATACTGAGCATGACTAATCACCTGCTCTTCAGTGATAACTCCACCCATGGAAACATCACAGGTGATTTTACCAATGAGTGATTTGGTAAACCACTCAACCAATAATTGTTAAGGAAGAGGAACTTTGATCAAGCGTCTTCTCTACTTCCACTCATGGATGTGATCAGAAATATGAGTGGAAGAAGATTGCTTAAAAGAACTCAAAATTTTGGTTCCTGTCTCATAACGAATTGGCAATTGGTAATGTGTTAGGAAAGCCATGGATAGGGTATTAAATTTGTTGAAGAATCCTCATGGTAACTTGATGTACCATTTTGTTGTCAAAGTCGTGAGAGTTCGTTGGAAAAGTCATAATCTAATGGAGTCATCCATCAATGATTTGGATGAACACCAAAGATGAAATGTCATAACATGATTATTCATATCTTCTCCTGGTCGACCATCAAACTTAGGAATGTTAGACGATATTTTGGCCGGTATAACAGGCCAATAAGGAGAATGTAAGATAGGATCATTCAAAATCCTAGACAAATCTGGTAAATCCAAAGTGGCTAGAAAAGGCAATTGCCTATTCACTTGAGGGTACCAATAGCTTTGAGGAGGGAGTCCCATAGGTATACCATTAGGATCGTAAGCAGTCTACAGATAATTAGACAGTCCTGAAAGATTCGGTTGTGGAGGATTTTGAGCCAAATATCCCACAAGGTTGGGTTGATTAGGTACGTTTCATGGGAAAGGAACATTTGATTGAAAATTTTGGCCCCAAGCAGGATTCATAGAACCTGGATACTGTTGTCCAAAATTAGGAGGCACAAAAGAATTAAATTGAGGATGTTTCCCCTCAAACAATTGTTGATTTCCTTGGAAAGGAAGATTCCAAGGTTGATATTGTAACACAGGTACATTTGGTCCATAACCGAGGTTATGGCCTCCAACTTGAGGTTTCCCCCCAAATTGAGGTTGTCCCCCCATCTGAGGTTTCCCCCCAAATTGAGGTTTTTCCCAAATCTTAGGTTTCCCCCCAAATTGAGGTTGCCCCCCAACTTGAGGTTGGCCTCCAAACTGAGGTTGCCCCCAAGTTGGGGTTATCCCCCAACTTGAGGTTGACCTCCAATGGGAATTTGAAAACCAGAAGTGACAGAAGGACTAGTGCCTCCAACTGGATTGGAGCCACTAGGGCCAGGATGATTATCTCCTCCAGATAAATGTGGAGGAGGAACGTATGGCCCTCCAGATAGAACCTAGGTAGGTGTGGGAACAAAACCATTAGCAACATTATACCCAAGAGGAATAAAACGATTCTACCCTCCGAACGAATTCTGGGTAGGGATGGCGATGGAAGTATTCAAAGTGTTATACCCAGGGGAAGTGATGGAGTTGGTCTAAGTGGAAGTGGTGTTCGAATAGGAGCTTGAGTGACAACCACATTTCCGGTAGAAATGGTCATAGCTTGTGGGACCATAGTAGAATGGGCCATCTAGAGAGGAAGAATCGAGTGAGAAGCAACCAAAAATTGGTCTAAAACGGTGGTGATATTACTGGTCATGCCAGTAAAATGGTCTAAAGGTACCGTATAGGTGACAAACATCTCAGGCATTTGCGATGGCATGATTTTATTATGACTTGATCCTAAATTACCATAAATATCCCGTGCAGTGCGAGGCAGGGTTCTAAATGATTCACTGTGAAAAAGTGGATCCTCTACTCCAGAGCCCACGTTAGGTCCAGTAGGTTCTTCAGTAGTTTCTATGTGAGGTCCAGTAGGTACTTGAGTATGATCTTCAAGAACAATTTCCCCTGCTGAATTTAGCCAGACCAAGAGTGCATCTTGTCTAAGAGGGGGAAGTCTGAATGCCTCTAAAGAATCTGAAACAATTTGGAATCCCTCTAAAGAATGTGTACTTCCAACCTGTGAGGCTACTTCGTTATTGACCGCTCCCTCAGGAGAGCCTTCTGGTGAATTAGGAAGCAAAGGAAGATAACCTTCCAAATCTTCCAGGGGTAACCCTTGCATCCTACGTGAACGACAAGGGCCAATGTTGGCCGAACCAAATAAAGAACAAAAAAGTCTGTGGCCAACTAAAGAAACAAACAATACTCTCTAATAAAATCTAGAAATCAAACCAAGCAAACAAACCTTCTTATTTCAAAGTCACTAGTTGGTGATGAAATCCAACGTCGCGAAGTCAAGACAAGAAGGGGATGAGATAAAGTGGGTGGAAAAGTTATGTTGATGACCTGCTTAACAGACTTACACCCTGGTGCAAGCTCCCACACATAATCATGGGTATACCCTCCAAGGAGCCCGAGTGAGTTTGGCCAACATCGATTCCAGGTACCATGAAGACTTGCCCCTCCACAGTCACCTCATGTAAGACCCTAAAGAGATAGGCTACTAAGGTTACCAATTACGACAATGATGCTTGGGGAAACATTCGACAACCCGATCTACGCGTAAAGGCAGGGTATCTAGCCCGAAATCAGCTCAAGAGGCTCCCACACATAATCGTGGGTATACCCTCAAGTGACCCCCAATAATATGCACAATCTCTACACCAAGACCAACAAAGCAGGGTGAGTAACTCTTCCAGTCTTAATGCGACCTCAGGTTTGAACCTTGTGTGAGAAGGGCTTCCCATGACAAAATGTAGCAATTGGATTTTAAATCTCCCTATCACAAGATAATACAATGTGTTTTATGCTTTGGAGAGTGTGCCTTACAACCTATTCCAAAGTGCTATCCTAGCTAATGTTGGTGAAGAGAATTTCTAGAAAATAAAAGTTACTAGTAAATTTTTTAATTACGTTGTGTTTTAGAGGCTATTGTTTACTCAAAAGGGAGATGGAAATGAAACTAATGACATATGTGATCTTGACCCAATAAAAATGCAAGAAGATATGAACATGCAATATTTCAATTCAATGAACTCTAATTACAGTAGGGAGAAGGAATTTCTTAAAGTACAAAATCTATGAATTGCAATTTCTTAATTTCGAATGAACACCATTCCAAATAACCATGAACTACTAAATTTTCCAATTCTTCTCTTTAACAAATATTTCAAATGTAAAAAAATTCTTATGAAAGATTACTAAAAACAATAAATGAATTCAGTTCTTCCTTTTCAAAACAAAATCAGAGGTGTAATGATGAAAGGAAAATGTAATCCAAGAAAATCAAGACATTCTCAACACAATTCCCAAATCAAATTCGTAATACAGACAAAAATGAAAAAGACAAGAAAACCTTTTGTCATATGCAAGGAAAAAGTATTTCTCAATCCACCAACAATCTGGAAAGTAAAATTGATCCAAAACTCTAAACAAACTAAAGGCCCTTTGTCAAACAGGAACCTAGATCAAGATCCGAGATTATATCCTTGTGACAACAATCAAAAGTAAAAACTTGCAAAATGCAAAGAAAGACTTTCAATCAATGAAAACCAATCAAGAGCAAGCTTTAAAATCAGATATCAATCAAACATGGGAATCATAAGTTCAACCCAGACAACTAAGAAAAATATGGGTGAAAAAAGACAAATTGATTCACTCCAACAAATCCTTCAGGAGTCGTCGTAGGCTAGGTGTAGGACACAATGCGAGGAGATGAGATCGTCGCAGGATACCAGCAGAGCACAATGTGACGTCTTCGCACTGGATTGGACAAGAAGGATGCGATGTCTGAGGGTCGTCACAGGCTGCCAATGTGTTAGAGTGTGACGATCTCTGTAAATGAGGAAAAAATGGAAAAAAGACAAAAAAACTAATCGAACCTTCAGATCCAGGGAGTCCAGATGGATCACTTATACACTCAGAGAATGAAATTTATCAGAAGAAGGCAGACTAAAGGAAAACGGGAAACAAAAAATACAAAGGAATTCGTATCCTCAGTATGTTCACCAAATTTGTTATGGGATTAATCGGTAAATGCGAACATAAATAGATCTCCCTAGATCCACCTAGATCTAGAACAAAACATAACAAAATATGATTCTTTCCCTAAGCTATAACTATTGAGTTTACAAGTTAACAAGAGATGGACAACATACCGTTTAAATGTCATTTCCTCTTTCCATTTCCATTCTAGCTCCACTCTGGTGCTACTGTGATATTGAATATACAAGGGAACACAAGCCAACCAAAGTGAAAGCAATACAATGAACTCAACAAAAACCTATGTATGTGATCAAGGAATCATATAAGAAAACAAGACAAGTTTTATGGGAAAGAAACATATCACTGTATCATATTAAAATTAAAGTGGATATTACAACCAAAGCCTTGATGTCATAAGGTCCCCTTTCGATGACCCTTTTCTCCAACACACCCACTTTCTCCAACCTTGAATGAAGAAGATCCACAATGACTTGATGACCTAAATTGAGGCTCTCAATAATGAACCAATGCAAAATTCTCCATACAATTCTCAGCCTATTCAACCTTAGCCTTTTCCATGAGAGATCCCTCTTTATATAATGTGAAAGAGAGATGGTTGAGGAGATTAGGATGATCCCATCAAATCAGAGAAGCGAGTAAGATCCAAACCATTCAGAGGCCACCTCATCTTCTAGATGATGCCCTTCTAGAACATTCGTGAAAATTGACCTTTTCTTAGTCTTTTGGCATTGTCGCACCCTAGGTATGATGAAGCCTACAGAGACATCACATCCTAGATTTAGAGCAGGGGGTGACGATCAGGCATCGTCGCACCCTATGTATAGTGCAACCTGCGACGACCTTCCTTAATAGGGTTTTTGAGAAGAGAAATCCAGTCACTTTCCTCATGGAGAAAGGATATTTTTGGGAACATGAACACATGTTGTCAATGGATCATTGGGGTGACCAAAATAATGTGTAACAAACATCCCCAGTTTTAATCCTCTCAAATTATGATTTAATTGTGTAACTATGATTTAGGCTGGTGAAATGATATTTTTGGGGCAGAGATCATGCATTGATTAATATGTCCATGGACCAAGCAATGTAATATGTAAGCATTGTATTTTTTTATTTAATAAATAAAATGTGATGCCAACAACTTGGGGACATGGACAGAGATGGGGGGAATGATTAATCCACAAGAGAGGAGGGGTCTAGAAAGGGGTTTTCAACCATGAGTTCATTCTCAAATCCTTTCCCTATTTTAAATGCTTTGAGTGAACCTTCTGCTTTCCCTTGAGTGTGGAAGAAACTAATCATTGAATAATTGTAAGAGGGTGGGTGTGAGAGGTCACCTCCTATAGTTATTGAGAGCTTAACATAAGTATAGTCATCTTAGGGAAAAGTGTTGGTCAAAAAAACAACAAAGGGAGGAAAAAATTTGGGTGGAGAGAGAGAAAGAGCAGTTTTCAGGGGAAATACATCTTTTTCTTTGGATGAACAAAAAAGAGAAGAGGAAAGATAACATTGGAGATGGAATAGAAAGGAGGATGAATTCTAGAGAAATTCCTGGAGTCGACGACCCCTAAGGGTAACCAATAACTCGAAGGGAATAAGAATAATAAAGATAAGAAGGGAGGTGGAAACAACAAAAAGAATGTTAAATATAATGCAAATGTTGGGGGGGATAAGAAGGAGAAGAAAAAGGTGAAGTTTCCTTGCAAAATTTGTAGTGAAAATCACCTTACTCATCAGTGTTCAAAGATGGAAGAGCCTCAATTCTTGTTGGTGCAGTAGCAACCTGTTGTGTTAAAGAACCCATTCCTACAAGGATATAATATGTAGGCGATCTCTTCCGATGGAAATTCTCACGGGGGCACCAAAAATGCACCCTAGTTGGATGGAACCATGTCATTCATCAATGTGGTGAACATGATGGAGTTTGATCTATCGATCAGGGCCCACGATTATAGTTATCTTGAGTCATCATATAAGGGGAAAGAAACTTATGATCCCCATAATTCTTTGCATATAGAGAAGCCTAGGGGGGAAACAATGCCACACATACTGAAAGGTGTGTATAAGCATGCATCACACAACCCAAATGCTCGAGCTATGCCCAAATATT
>ML798310.1:409915-427787 GCA_009831015.1 Picea engelmannii | reverse complement strand
CTATCTTTGAAGAAAAAAAATTTAATTTCTTTCTTTGCATTAGATTGGGGGCATCCTTGCATTTGAAGTAGTGAAATTGCATGACTTTTGGCATTTTTTGGTCTTGAATTCTGAAAATTCCCCCCCCTCATGGCCGGGGGGGGGGGCAAGAATCATGTATTGGTGTATAGTCTCTTTTGCTCATTTCTTGAAATTCTTGATATTGATGAGTTTAGTAAAATTTTGGGACATTGTACATTTGGGAATGATAAATGTTTTCTCCTTCTCGTAGCATAACTTTCATCGAAATGAAAAGATTGTATCTTCATCTCTTTTCATAACTTTCGAGTCGGTCAAAACACCATATTGTCCACGCCATCTTCCTTTTGAGTAACAACAACCTTAAAAATAAAGCACTTATAAAAATTGATTAGACATTTTTATATTTTTTGATAGCAAACCTACATTAGCTTAGGGTGTAGGGCTTTGGAATAGTTGTGAAAGATAACTTTTCAAAGATGCAAAAAAACATAGAATATTGAGTTGGGAGAATTCAAATCCAATTGATACATTTTTTCTTGGGAAGCCCTTCTCACACAAGGGTCAAACCTGAGGTCGCATTAAGACTAGCAGAGTTACTCACCCTGCTTTGTTGGTCTTGGTGTAGAGATTGCACGTATTATGGGGGTCACTTGAAGGTATACCCACAATTATGAGTGGAAGCTTTTTGGGTTGATTTTGGGCTAGATACCCTGCCTTTGTGCATGGATTGGATTGTCGACTATTTCCCCAGGCATCACTGTTGTACTTGGTAACCTTAGTAGCCTATCTCTTGAGGGTCTTACATGAGGTGACTGTGGAGGGGCAAGTCTTCACAGTACCTGGAATTGACGTTGGCCCAACTCAATCGGGATCCTTGGAGGGTATACCCACGATTTTGTGTGGGAGCTTGCACCAAGGCGTAAATCCATTAAGAAGGTCATCAACGTAAATTTTCCACCCGCTCTATCTCAACCCCTTCTTGTATTGTTCTCACGACATTGGATTTCATCACCAACTAGTGTGTTCATTGTAAGAAGGTTTTGTTTGCTTGTTTTCTTCCTAGGTTTTTAGTGTGTGCTGTTTGTTTTCCCTAGTGAACTCTAGGTTGGATTTGTTTTCAATGGCGGCACTTCCCAGAATGACCAATGAGGAAACCCCTTTGCTAGGGGAACCTTTTGTTTTTCCTTCTTACGAAAACATTGGTCCTCCTCACATCGCTACTTTGAGCCTTCCAGGTCTCACAATTGGATTACCAGTATGGTTGTTTTCCACTCAGGTAATCTCGAATGCAACTAGTGATTCTGTTATAAGCACTCCCCCCCAAGAACATCAACCTCATGTTGATCCTTCACCTTCTTCACCAGTAAGATCTTCTTCACCTTCTTCACTTGCAAGGTCCTCTTCCGTTTCATCTTCTTTGCTGAGTGAAATCTCTGTAGCTAGTAACCCAGTGGATAAGAAGAAGAAGAAAAGGAAGAATAAGAAGAAGAAAAATAAACAAGGGTCTAAGATTCCAACCACTGCCAGACATGTTGGAAAGAAACCAGTTACTGTTAGTCATGCTTGGAGTGTTGATGATGCCAAGATCACCCAAACAACCCGTAAGCCCAAGTACCCTTGCAGGCTTTGTAAGGGTAACCATCTTCTTAAGGATTTCCCTGGTCTATCCAAGGTCATAGAGGCATGGTCTACAACTCCTTTCTAGTCCACATTGTCGGCCTCTGAATAACATGTTGATGACCTCCCATCAACTAGTCAAGATACCATTGGGAAGAAGAAAAGTAGAGTCAAGTTACCATGTATGTTGTGCAAGGGAAGTCATCTAACTCACCTTTTCCCTCGTATGGACGAAGCCTCGAAATTGCTGGAAGACATGACTATTTCACAATCCCAACTTCGAGCTTCTTATCACAAGCTTACTATCGACCCACCTGTAGTTGATGGAATGATCAATCTGGTCCCTTCGTCGATCAATCCGGTTGATCATGCAGTCAATATGGTCACGTCCTTAGTTGAACTAGTTGACAAAGTGGTCACTCCGATTCCATCCTCGGTTGACCCCACTCTCCCGTTAGAGAGTGCAACCCAAGAAGTCGATCTGTTTCCACCCATCGAAACCATTCTCCCCTTGGAGAATGCCACCCAAGTGGTCGATCTAATCTCGTCATTGGTCGATCCTACTCTCTCGCTCAAGAGTAAATCTGATACTGCTCACATTTTTCTCATTGATATAGAGTCTACTGTAATGGGGGACATTCCTCGTCCTCCTGTGGAGTCCCCTCCGAGTAATGAGGTCATCCCTTTTGATTCGGGTTTGATAACTGGACCTTGTCTTCGCTCTCACATTCCTTTCCAGATTACAGTACAGGTTTGTGGTTGAGACGTTCCTTAGATGCTGATAGATGAAGGTACGTCTGTTAGTATTTTGTCCTCTATTTCTTGGCAGGATTTGGGTTATCCTCAGCTTGTGCCGGTTACCCAGACTCTATTTGCATTTAACATAAGAACCAGTCATCGTTTAGGGATCCTTCTTCAATGTCCCATAACTTTGGGAGGGAAAACTGTCTTTATTGATGTCATGGTAGTCCAAGACCCCTTGGATTTCTATTTACTCCTTGGGCGAGATTATGTCTATACCATGAAAGCTATTGTGTCCACTCTTTTTCATGTGATATCATTCCCTCACGATGGAAGAATTTTGACTATTGATCAACTTTCATTTGTTAGTCCATACTTGACTTTCGACTCAATGACTTCCCTAAACGGTTCGTATGTGCAGACAACATCACCCTTTCCACAGGTCAATTATGTGGCATTATCTCCCATGCCTTCAGCTGCCAATGAAGATGAGCCTCTCGTTGTAAGCTCAGTCTCTTATGACTTGGATCTGGTAGTTGACATGGTGATCTCTTCGGTAGGACTATTGGAGCTTGAACTCCTTACCCCTATTGCGACCCTCGACAAGTGTTCCTTCCAGAGTGTGTTTCTTCCATCTAGTGAAGATCTTTTGGAGGCCATGACCGATTTTTGTCCCCTGACATGGTGTCCTTCCAGAGCATTGTCCTCTTGGAAGCCATGATCAAGAAGAGAGCATTGAGCATGGTTTTCTGATTTCAAGCTCATTAAAAAAATGAAACCAACTTTGAGCATGGTTTTCTGATTTGAAGCTCATTAAAAAATGAAACCATCTTTGAGCATAGTTCCCGTTTTTGTGTCAAGCTCATTAACAAATGAAACATAGATCTGGGGATTGAATTTCGATTCATGAGAATAGTTCTTTTCCTATGTCAAGATTGTTAAAAAATGAAACAACTTCCCCCTCTCCGTTTGAGTCAAGTCCATCATCTAGTATTTGAATCTTAATTTCCTCCGCCTTTGTAGTTGGACCAAACAAAGCTTGGGGGGCATTTGATTCCAGCCTATGGACTTCATGATGAAATTAAATCCGCTAGTTTTAAGTTGGGGGCTAAGTACCAACCATCCCTGTGTTATGCGTTGGGAAGACCAAGCATAGTTTTTTATGGTTCAAGCTTGTGTAAAAATGAAACCACCTACCTCAAGCATAGTTTCCTCTGGTTCAAGCTTGTGTAAAAATGAAATCAGGTCGAAGCATAGTTTTGGCTAGTTTTAAGCTTGTGTAAAAAATAAAATCTATCCCAAGCATATTTTTTTTTTGTTTTAATCTTGTGTAAAAATGAAAACAATATCGAGCTTAGTCTTTGTTATTTCTCGTGATCGTAAATAATTGAGAATGTAACCGAGTAAAATTTTATCACTTTTTTGGACTCGTAAAGGTTATACGAAAAAGGAACCCACTGGAGTTCCCTTTAAGCTCTTTTAAGACTCTCTAAACATGAAAAGATTGTCGAGCGACCTTGTTCTTTTCACCCTCGTTAAAGTATTTGAAGAAAATGTCTATTGAGCAATAGTTTATCTATTTTTCGGTCTCATCAAACTACTTTACAAAAAATGAACTGAGATATTTCTCTTTAAGTGTTTTTTAGACTCTATAAACATGAAAAAACCCTGAGTTTTCTCTCTTTGGTCTCGTTAAACAAAAATCGAAAGACCCATATGGGACCGAACCACTCCTTCTTAGAGTTCATTAAACATACTCCGAGGGACTTGTCTGAAGGATGAACTTACATCTACAAACATATGTTATCCTCCTCAAGCTTGTGTAAAAATAAAGAGGTACTCGCCAAAAATGGTGGGGGAAAATTGGGAAAGAAATGTATCTAAACCTGTATTTTATGGAAGAGTCGCTTTTGAACATGACACCCTTTTACTCACTTTGTGTCTAAGCTAGAAAATCCACTTTTCTCTTGATCATACTCCTTTATAAGATTACAAATTGGTATGTGATCCCTGTTGTTGAGTCAGTGTTTCTGAGACAGTTGTCGTGTCATCAATATGTTCAAAGAGAAGTTCAACACAGAAATCCTTCTATTGCGTCGGCCATTCCTGTAGTCCTTAAGCCTTCTATTGTGTCAGCCATCCTTGAGTCAGTCCTGAATCACTTGTTACTCTGATCTACCTCAAATCTTGTTACCCGTTTCATGTCATTGATGTGGGATACATTAAGGCCCTCATGTGACGAGTATTTTCCTATCGACTTCAACTCATTATCCAAGAATTAGACTTAGAAACTAATTGGTACCTTGGAACTTGCATGCCTCAATGGTAGGTTTCCTCTCTTTCAACAATGGGTTTTCATTATTGACCCCTGATCGAGAGATTCCACCGAGTGTTTGAATTCAACTCATTAATTCACATTTGTTGGATTGTACTAGAGTACCTTGGGAGTCATTGACATTAATGGTGATTTCCCTCACACTTGTTAACGGTATTCACTAATGATCGGTAATCAAGTGGTTTCTACCATGTTTGAATTCAACACATGTATTTGCATGGTTAGATTCGTACTATAGGGTGGTGGAGATGAAGACTTTGAATATTTTCTGGTAGATTCAAGTTGCGTTGGAGTATATTTAGTTTGTACTATTGCATAGATACACATTGTATGTCTCGTGGCTATGTTCAAATTTGAGTCTTTCACATAGATCCACAGTGTATTTTTGGTGGCTATGTTCAGATTTGAGTCATATTAGCATGGATCCACAGTGTATGTTTGGTGGCCATGACCTGTCTTACTTGACATGGATATTCACATATCGACATTTATGATTTGAGTCATTTGTATTCTGAGTATGGGAATGCCTACCTCATTGATGATATATTATTGTACTGTATTTCCTTGTTTGTTGGCAGGTTTTCGATCGACTGTTCCTTGTTCCCTACACACACTCGACAAAGTATTTCAGCTATCACTCTGTTCTAAATTCATACTTTGGGGGGCTCTCTATTATTTTCATACCCCTTATGGTCATTAATGATGTAAACCTATCTGTTGCCTTCAGAGGGGTTAGTGGCTTGAATTCCTGAAGAAAGAAGGGAGAAGAAATTTTACTGAGAGAAGAAGTTGTATTTTCCTTTGCAAAAACCCTATTAAAGAGGATTTCCGAAGGCTGCTATATACAAAGAGTGTGGAAATGCCTGATTTCCACAGGTTGTCCTAAATCTAGACTACAAAGTTTCTGTAGGTTTCACTATAGCTAGGGTGCAGAACTTCCTGTACATGGGAAAAATGAGTGTCTTCTCGATGCTTCTAGAAGGAGAAGCTTCTATGGTGAGGTGGCCTACGAACGGTTTGGATCTTACTCACTTTCATGATTTAGTGGGATCATCCTAACCTCCTCACCTTATCCTCTTCAACTTATAAAAGGAGAGGATCTCTCATGGAGAAAGTTAGATTGGATTGTTATTGAGTTTTGTAGCTTGGAGTTTTTGGGCCTATGTTGGCTTTGAGCTTTTCTTTGTCAAGATAGATTGTGAGTAGCTATCAGATCCATGGTCTCAGAATACTTGGAGAAAGAAGTGTGTGGGAAGCAAGGAACTGTTCGAAGGAGCATGACAACATCAAGGCATCTGGTTGTATCTTTCTTCCACATTCTTTAATACATATATACTTTTATTTCCTATATGAATGTTATTTGTTCATATTGTATGATTCCTTGATCTCGTACATAGTTTCATATCAAATAGACTCTGTTATTCTTGTCTTTGTTGGCTTGTATTTATTTGTAGATATTTATCCATAAGCCTCGCGACGAAGCTTAGATTGCATTGGCAAAGTTGGATCTTTGATATTTAAAAGGTATGTTCTAGATCCATTTATCACTTGATAATTGAAATCTAAGGAAAGAGTTGTGTACTATCTTGTTTTGTTCTAGTTTCGTAGTGAAGCTATGGGGATTGATTTGTGTTTGCACTTAAAAATTATCCCAATAACACCAGTTGCGTTGGAGGCCGAATAAGGAGAAGTGCTACCTGAGGGACTGCATGGCAAAGAAGGGTGGAGGCCCGTTCTCTCGGGTGGTGCAATCTGGGTACAAGAGATCTGGGAACTTGGATTGCTGTGAGTGCTAGGAGGCCTGTGAGAGCTTGGGTACTAACTGGTTTGGGAAGCCAAGTAACACTCTGTAACCATCCTTGTGGATTCATAACCCTAGCTTGGGGGTGACGCTGTTGTTGAGATTTGGAATAGTAGTGTCTACGGTTGGGTGGAACGTCCTTGGTCTGCAGCCAGTTGGTGTCATCTTTCATAAAGATAAGTGCTCTCTATTGTGATATTATTATCTGTGTATGAATGTATTCCATTGTGTATGCTAATTATCATTTAATTGAATCTCTAGAATATGCATGCTTGCTGGTTATTGTTGTGCATGTCGTTAGATATTTTCTTTTATGCATCCTTATATTTTAAAAAGGTATCGGTAAGAGAAAGAAGTGCAAGGGTGGGCTTGTAGGTAGCCTACCCCAACCTGTGGGTGGATGGGGATGTTACAGATCATCACCATAGATAAGGAAAGGATATCGAGGTTTACGCTTATCCTTATCGTCAACAGGTTGTGTTTTGGGATTTTCAAATTGTTGATTATTATTTTTATCCTCCTTATTCTTACCCTTTCCTTTCTTTTTAGTTTTATTTTTACTGACAGGTGTGGATTTGACCGAATTAACTTCAGAAGTCTTACCGGAAGAAGGAGTAGGAGTAGGAGTATTATGTACATTAGAAGCATTAGATTTGAGATTGGTGTGACTGGCATGTGTGGAGTGAATCTCAGCATGAAAGGTGCCAATCAAACCATCAACAACATGAGAAGCTGCCAGAGGTGTTGGTGTAGGATTGGTAGAAGGACAAGGAGCATTAGGCATCAAGTCATAAAGTGTGCCAGTTTTTGAATAAACGAGGTCTAGATACTGAGCATGACTAATCACCTGCTCTTCAGTGATAACTCCACCCATGGAAACATCACAGGTGATTTTACCAATGAGTGATTTGGTAAACCACTCAACCAATAATTGTTAAGGAAGAGGAACTTTGATCAAGCGTCTTCTCTACTTCCACTCATGGATGTGATCAGAAATATGAGTGGAAGAAGATTGCTTAAAAGAACTCAAAATTTTGGTTCCTGTCTCATAACGAATTGGCAATTGGTAATGTGTTAGGAAAGCCATGGATAGGGTATTAAATTTGTTGAAGAATCCTCATGGTAACTTGATGTACCATTTTGTTGTCAAAGTCGTGAGAGTTCGTTGGAAAAGTCATAATCTAATGGAGTCATCCATCAATGATTTGGATGAACACCAAAGATGAAATGTCATAACATGATTATTCATATCTTCTCCTGGTCGACCATCAAACTTAGGAATGTTAGACGATATTTTGGCCGGTATAACAGGCCAATAAGGAGAATGTAAGATAGGATCATTCAAAATCCTAGACAAATCTGGTAAATCCAAAGTGGCTAGAAAAGGCAATTGCCTATTCACTTGAGGGTACCAATAGCTTTGAGGAGGGAGTCCCATAGGTATACCATTAGGATCGTAAGCAGTCTACAGATAATTAGACAGTCCTGAAAGATTCGGTTGTGGAGGATTTTGAGCCAAATATCCCACAAGGTTGGGTTGATTAGGTACGTTTCATGGGAAAGGAACATTTGATTGAAAATTTTGGCCCCAAGCAGGATTCATAGAACCTGGATACTGTTGTCCAAAATTAGGAGGCACAAAAGAATTAAATTGAGGATGTTTCCCCTCAAACAATTGTTGATTTCCTTGGAAAGGAAGATTCCAAGGTTGATATTGTAACACAGGTACATTTGGTCCATAACCGAGGTTATGGCCTCCAACTTGAGGTTTCCCCCCAAATTGAGGTTGTCCCCCCATCTGAGGTTTCCCCCCAAATTGAGGTTTTTCCCAAATCTTAGGTTTCCCCCCAAATTGAGGTTGCCCCCCAACTTGAGGTTGGCCTCCAAACTGAGGTTGCCCCCAAGTTGGGGTTATCCCCCAACTTGAGGTTGACCTCCAATGGGAATTTGAAAACCAGAAGTGACAGAAGGACTAGTGCCTCCAACTGGATTGGAGCCACTAGGGCCAGGATGATTATCTCCTCCAGATAAATGTGGAGGAGGAACGTATGGCCCTCCAGATAGAACCTAGGTAGGTGTGGGAACAAAACCATTAGCAACATTATACCCAAGAGGAATAAAACGATTCTACCCTCCGAACGAATTCTGGGTAGGGATGGCGATGGAAGTATTCAAAGTGTTATACCCAGGGGAAGTGATGGAGTTGGTCTAAGTGGAAGTGGTGTTCGAATAGGAGCTTGAGTGACAACCACATTTCCGGTAGAAATGGTCATAGCTTGTGGGACCATAGTAGAATGGGCCATCTAGAGAGGAAGAATCGAGTGAGAAGCAACCAAAAATTGGTCTAAAACGGTGGTGATATTACTGGTCATGCCAGTAAAATGGTCTAAAGGTACCGTATAGGTGACAAACATCTCAGGCATTTGCGATGGCATGATTTTATTATGACTTGATCCTAAATTACCATAAATATCCCGTGCAGTGCGAGGCAGGGTTCTAAATGATTCACTGTGAAAAAGTGGATCCTCTACTCCAGAGCCCACGTTAGGTCCAGTAGGTTCTTCAGTAGTTTCTATGTGAGGTCCAGTAGGTACTTGAGTATGATCTTCAAGAACAATTTCCCCTGCTGAATTTAGCCAGACCAAGAGTGCATCTTGTCTAAGAGGGGGAAGTCTGAATGCCTCTAAAGAATCTGAAACAATTTGGAATCCCTCTAAAGAATGTGTACTTCCAACCTGTGAGGCTACTTCGTTATTGACCGCTCCCTCAGGAGAGCCTTCTGGTGAATTAGGAAGCAAAGGAAGATAACCTTCCAAATCTTCCAGGGGTAACCCTTGCATCCTACGTGAACGACAAGGGCCAATGTTGGCCGAACCAAATAAAGAACAAAAAAGTCTGTGGCCAACTAAAGAAACAAACAATACTCTCTAATAAAATCTAGAAATCAAACCAAGCAAACAAACCTTCTTATTTCAAAGTCACTAGTTGGTGATGAAATCCAACGTCGCGAAGTCAAGACAAGAAGGGGATGAGATAAAGTGGGTGGAAAAGTTATGTTGATGACCTGCTTAACAGACTTACACCCTGGTGCAAGCTCCCACACATAATCATGGGTATACCCTCCAAGGAGCCCGAGTGAGTTTGGCCAACATCGATTCCAGGTACCATGAAGACTTGCCCCTCCACAGTCACCTCATGTAAGACCCTAAAGAGATAGGCTACTAAGGTTACCAATTACGACAATGATGCTTGGGGAAACATTCGACAACCCGATCTACGCGTAAAGGCAGGGTATCTAGCCCGAAATCAGCTCAAGAGGCTCCCACACATAATCGTGGGTATACCCTCAAGTGACCCCCAATAATATGCACAATCTCTACACCAAGACCAACAAAGCAGGGTGAGTAACTCTTCCAGTCTTAATGCGACCTCAGGTTTGAACCTTGTGTGAGAAGGGCTTCCCATGACAAAATGTAGCAATTGGATTTTAAATCTCCCTATCACAAGATAATACAATGTGTTTTATGCTTTGGAGAGTGTGCCTTACAACCTATTCCAAAGTGCTATCCTAGCTAATGTTGGTGAAGAGAATTTCTAGAAAATAAAAGTTACTAGTAAATTTTTTAATTACGTTGTGTTTTAGAGGCTATTGTTTACTCAAAAGGGAGATGGAAATGAAACTAATGACATATGTGATCTTGACCCAATAAAAATGCAAGAAGATATGAACATGCAATATTTCAATTCAATGAACTCTAATTACAGTAGGGAGAAGGAATTTCTTAAAGTACAAAATCTATGAATTGCAATTTCTTAATTTCGAATGAACACCATTCCAAATAACCATGAACTACTAAATTTTCCAATTCTTCTCTTTAACAAATATTTCAAATGTAAAAAAATTCTTATGAAAGATTACTAAAAACAATAAATGAATTCAGTTCTTCCTTTTCAAAACAAAATCAGAGGTGTAATGATGAAAGGAAAATGTAATCCAAGAAAATCAAGACATTCTCAACACAATTCCCAAATCAAATTCGTAATACAGACAAAAATGAAAAAGACAAGAAAACCTTTTGTCATATGCAAGGAAAAAGTATTTCTCAATCCACCAACAATCTGGAAAGTAAAATTGATCCAAAACTCTAAACAAACTAAAGGCCCTTTGTCAAACAGGAACCTAGATCAAGATCCGAGATTATATCCTTGTGACAACAATCAAAAGTAAAAACTTGCAAAATGCAAAGAAAGACTTTCAATCAATGAAAACCAATCAAGAGCAAGCTTTAAAATCAGATATCAATCAAACATGGGAATCATAAGTTCAACCCAGACAACTAAGAAAAATATGGGTGAAAAAAGACAAATTGATTCACTCCAACAAATCCTTCAGGAGTCGTCGTAGGCTAGGTGTAGGACACAATGCGAGGAGATGAGATCGTCGCAGGATACCAGCAGAGCACAATGTGACGTCTTCGCACTGGATTGGACAAGAAGGATGCGATGTCTGAGGGTCGTCACAGGCTGCCAATGTGTTAGAGTGTGACGATCTCTGTAAATGAGGAAAAAATGGAAAAAAGACAAAAAAACTAATCGAACCTTCAGATCCAGGGAGTCCAGATGGATCACTTATACACTCAGAGAATGAAATTTATCAGAAGAAGGCAGACTAAAGGAAAACGGGAAACAAAAAATACAAAGGAATTCGTATCCTCAGTATGTTCACCAAATTTGTTATGGGATTAATCGGTAAATGCGAACATAAATAGATCTCCCTAGATCCACCTAGATCTAGAACAAAACATAACAAAATATGATTCTTTCCCTAAGCTATAACTATTGAGTTTACAAGTTAACAAGAGATGGACAACATACCGTTTAAATGTCATTTCCTCTTTCCATTTCCATTCTAGCTCCACTCTGGTGCTACTGTGATATTGAATATACAAGGGAACACAAGCCAACCAAAGTGAAAGCAATACAATGAACTCAACAAAAACCTATGTATGTGATCAAGGAATCATATAAGAAAACAAGACAAGTTTTATGGGAAAGAAACATATCACTGTATCATATTAAAATTAAAGTGGATATTACAACCAAAGCCTTGATGTCATAAGGTCCCCTTTCGATGACCCTTTTCTCCAACACACCCACTTTCTCCAACCTTGAATGAAGAAGATCCACAATGACTTGATGACCTAAATTGAGGCTCTCAATAATGAACCAATGCAAAATTCTCCATACAATTCTCAGCCTATTCAACCTTAGCCTTTTCCATGAGAGATCCCTCTTTATATAATGTGAAAGAGAGATGGTTGAGGAGATTAGGATGATCCCATCAAATCAGAGAAGCGAGTAAGATCCAAACCATTCAGAGGCCACCTCATCTTCTAGATGATGCCCTTCTAGAACATTCGTGAAAATTGACCTTTTCTTAGTCTTTTGGCATTGTCGCACCCTAGGTATGATGAAGCCTACAGAGACATCACATCCTAGATTTAGAGCAGGGGGTGACGATCAGGCATCGTCGCACCCTATGTATAGTGCAACCTGCGACGACCTTCCTTAATAGGGTTTTTGAGAAGAGAAATCCAGTCACTTTCCTCATGGAGAAAGGATATTTTTGGGAACATGAACACATGTTGTCAATGGATCATTGGGGTGACCAAAATAATGTGTAACAAACATCCCCAGTTTTAATCCTCTCAAATTATGATTTAATTGTGTAACTATGATTTAGGCTGGTGAAATGATATTTTTGGGGCAGAGATCATGCATTGATTAATATGTCCATGGACCAAGCAATGTAATATGTAAGCATTGTATTTTTTTATTTAATAAATAAAATGTGATGCCAACAACTTGGGGACATGGACAGAGATGGGGGGAATGATTAATCCACAAGAGAGGAGGGGTCTAGAAAGGGGTTTTCAACCATGAGTTCATTCTCAAATCCTTTCCCTATTTTAAATGCTTTGAGTGAACCTTCTGCTTTCCCTTGAGTGTGGAAGAAACTAATCATTGAATAATTGTAAGAGGGTGGGTGTGAGAGGTCACCTCCTATAGTTATTGAGAGCTTAACATAAGTATAGTCATCTTAGGGAAAAGTGTTGGTCAAAAAAACAACAAAGGGAGGAAAAAATTTGGGTGGAGAGAGAGAAAGAGCAGTTTTCAGGGGAAATACATCTTTTTCTTTGGATGAACAAAAAAGAGAAGAGGAAAGATAACATTGGAGATGGAATAGAAAGGAGGATGAATTCTAGAGAAATTCCTGGAGTCGACGACCCCTAAGGGTAACCAATAACTCGAAGGGAATAAGAATAATAAAGATAAGAAGGGAGGTGGAAACAACAAAAAGAATGTTAAATATAATGCAAATGTTGGGGGGGATAAGAAGGAGAAGAAAAAGGTGAAGTTTCCTTGCAAAATTTGTAGTGAAAATCACCTTACTCATCAGTGTTCAAAGATGGAAGAGCCTCAATTCTTGTTGGTGCAGTAGCAACCTGTTGTGTTAAAGAACCCATTCCTACAAGGATATAATATGTAGGCGATCTCTTCCGATGGAAATTCTCACGGGGGCACCAAAAATGCACCCTAGTTGGATGGAACCATGTCATTCATCAATGTGGTGAACATGATGGAGTTTGATCTATCGATCAGGGCCCACGATTATAGTTATCTTGAGTCATCATATAAGGGGAAAGAAACTTATGATCCCCATAATTCTTTGCATATAGAGAAGCCTAGGGGGGAAACAATGCCACACATACTGAAAGGTGTGTATAAGCATGCATCACACAACCCAAATGCTCGAGCTATGCCCAAATATTATATCATTGAGGACTTACATCAGACACAATGTGCGATGTTGACCTTAGAGGTGCTTCAAAGTTTCCCTGCAAAACGAGCTTCATTGATATTCGCTATAGGAGCTACTGACTCCTCGAGTCAACTTGCGATCAAGTTCGAAATCACAGATGAAAAGCCTCATTTTCCTTATCATGTATCCTTCCAAATCAATATCATGTATGCAAGGCACATTATTGGTAGGACTGTCGTTGACGAAGGCACTTCGACATGTGTAATGTCATCATCTTGCTGGAAAGCCATTATCTCTCCTGAGCTCGCATTGTCTCCTATGCTATTAAATAAATTTGATGGAAATTGTTTAGGTCATGCAGTCTTATTTCCTCCTTCCCTATCCAGTTAGGGGGGAAGAGCGTTTTAGTGGAGGTGAAAGTTGTCAATGCTCCACTCGATTACAACCTTTTTTTAGGAAGGAGTTGGATTTATGTGATGACGATTATTGTCTCATCGGTTTTTTGAGTCTTGTGCTTCCCTCATGAAAATAATATCGTAACTATAGACCAAATTTTGTCTAACCACTCTAACTCTGTGGAAAATCTAGGATCTACAATCCCATTGATAGAAAACTCTTTGACAACAACTTAGAGCATTGGTGTTGGGATGTGCCCTCCTCTCATGGGAACTTTTAATTTCCCAATGCTAGTTTTGTATATTAGTACTACCCTGGTCGAATACCAAAAATCAATCCCCTCGATCCCTGTTACGTGGGTAGGTTCATTCAGAACTACGCATTTTAAAGATCCATGGGTGTTACTTTCATTGCGTGAATTGGTTGAAGGTATTTTGCATGTCGGAATGGCCATGTCATTGTCTACAACTAAGATAACTTACCGAGCAATCCAACAACATGTTGCAGATTTTGATTTGGATCCTTCATGGACATAATAAGAGGATCAGTTTCCAGAGCCCATTTGGGCCCAAAATTATTCAACTTCACTTGATTTCTTTAGCACTATCTTTCCTTTTGACGAAGCTATTATACAGACACTAACAGGGATAGAACGACCATGGGATGATCTGCATCATAGATCTTACTTCCTCCTGGAACTCAATCGAGTCAAAATAGGAGAATTTCGATAAACTTTGAGCAAAGATGTTGATCACCCCATGAACCCATTGGAAAAGTATGGTGTCTATGCTGGGGGGAACATATCTAATATATCAAAAACTATTCTGATCAACATCTCCAAGACCTCTGGCATCATATAAAATGTTTTAATCAGTGCAGACTATTCTTTAGAAGAGATCCACACATATACTTATTTGTTCAAAGAGTCTCGTGATGTTTTTTTTTGGTCTTTTGAAGAAATTCCAGGCATTGACCCTCGTATTGTAGAGCATGAAATTCAAACTTATGAACATTCTAAGCCTTGTCGACAAAAGTTATGACCTGTAAATCCTAGGAAGGAAATGACTATAAAGGCTGAGGTAGAGAAGTTGCTTAAGGTTGGTTTCATTTACCTGGTTCCTCTTACTAAATGGGTGTCAAATCTCATTCCCATGGATAAGAAACAAGGAACCATACATGTCTGTATGGATTTTCGTGATTTGAACAAAGATTGTCCAAAGGACAACTTCCCCACACCTTTCATTTACCATATTATCGGTGAGTGTGCGGGAAGCGAAATCATTTTCTTTATGGATGGATTTTCTGGTTATAATCAGATTCAGATCCAGCTCGAGGATCAACATAATACTGTGTTCATATGTTCTTGGGGGAATTGCATGTATAAGAAAATGCCTTTAAGCCTAAAAATTGTTGGAGCTATGTTCTAGCGAGCCATGCCATTCACTTTTCATCATTTAAATCATATTATTGAGGCATACCTGGATTATCTCACTGATCGCTCTCACAAGAGGGAAGATCATATAGCGCATCTTAGGATTATCTTTGAAATATGTTGGTACTACTGCATTCAATTAAACCTGAGAAAATGCATATTTTGCGTCGTTTTTGGGCATATCTTGGGATTCATTATTTCCAACAAGGGGATCATGGCTGATCCTTTAAAGTTTGAGGCAATAATTTAGTTTCCTCCACCGTGTAACACTCGTTAGTTGCAAAGTCTTCAAGGAAAGACTATTTTCCTTTGACATTTTATAGAAAAATATGTTGATATCACCAAGGGATTTATGTTCTTGTTGAAAAAAGGGATCCCCTTCAGTTGGGATGAGTTTATGCAACGATCCTTCGATGCAGTTAATAGCGCACTTGTTTTATCCCTTTTGCTGAGTCCTCTTAACTATAACAATGATTTCTTATTGTACATCATGACAAAAAAATCCATAGTGTGCATGGTGTTAGTCTAGGAAGATGGAAACCTCCAAGAGTATGTCATCTATTATTTTAGTCATGCTCTGATTAGGCCTAAGCTAAATTATTCGCACACTGAAAATTGTCTTTGGAAACTGTTCACACTATCCAGAGACTGCGACATTATATTTTTCTATGGAAAACCACTGTAGTAGTCAATGTAAATCCATTTAAATACGTCCTTACACGATGTATCATTGGGGAAAAATATGATAAGTGGATTTTCATACTACATGAGTTTGACTTGGAATTTGTCTCTGCTAAGTCTAAGAAGTCACTGGTTTTCACTGAGTTGATGTCGGAGTTTCCTAGGGAGAAACCGTTATTACAGACTCATTTTTGGATGAGCATCTTTTCCTTATCGCTTCGAGCAAATGGAGATATTTTGATTTATCTCCAGACTATAAAGGCTTAATCACATCATTCATGAGATGATTGATGTCAGATTCTCCATGAGACGAAGAACTACCTAATCATCGATGACACTTTGTATCATCATGGGGTTAATTCAATACATCTTTGTTGGTTGACTCATGAAGAAAAAAAATCCATGCTTAATGATTGCCACAGTGGAGCATGTGGCGTTTATCTATCTGGGTTGGAAACAACCCAAAAAATATTGCGCGTTGGGTACTTTTGGCCAATATATTTAAAGATTGTGTTGAGGCAGTGAAGAGATGTCATCCTTATCATATCTTTTCTTGAAAGATGTGCGAGCATACTTCTCTGTTATTTTCGGTCATCACTGTTGGTCCTTTCATGAAGTGGGGAATTTATTTCACCACATTCCACCCTCCTTCGTCTAGGGGAAATCTCTATATCATTGTGGTCATCAACTACTTTACAAAGTTGGTGGAGGCCATGCCTACTTTTGCAAACGATGGTGAGACAACAACTTTGTTTGTTTTCAATCAGATTATTTCTAGGTTCAGATTTATGAGAGATATTGTCACTGACCATGGAAGTCACTTTCATAACTGAATGGTGTCGAAGCTAGAATCTAAATTGGGTTTTAAGTAGGAGCATTTGCCTCTTTATTATTTGCAAGTAAATGGTCAAGTAGAGGTCGTTAACAAGTCTTTCAAGACCATACTTCAACGAACTGTCAGTAAGATTAAATCAAATTGTCTTTTGATGATTTATCCGGTGTTATGGGCATACTAGTTCTTAGTTAATACTGTGATTGGCTTCTCTCCTTTCCAATTCGTTCACAAGGTGGAAGTAGTCATGCCAATTGAATGTAAAATTCCTTCTTTGAATATTGAGATTAAGCTTCTTCCTGACACGACATAATTAGAAATGCATCTCTTTCATTTGGAATACCTCAATGAGTAGCATCGAGATGATGCTAGTGCAAACGAGACACACAAAAAGTGTGTCAAGAGCTAGTACGATAAGTTTGTTTGCCCAAATATATTTTTCGAGGGTGACCTTGTTTTGGTTTATGATCAAGATAGGGATGCATTGGGAGCAGGAAAACTTAACTCGATGTGGCATGGTACTTACATCGTGAAGTGGGCCCTTCATAAGGGAGCTTATGAGTTTTCCAATTACAAAGGTAATGTGCCATCAGAGCCCAAAAATGGGCTCTACCTCAAGAGGTACTACACTTGAGCGTGAATTCTTAGGCATTTTCCCCTTTGAAATTATTGTACATTGANNTAGTGCTTCTTCTTGATTGGAAGATGTCACTAGAATCTTTGGTTTATGTTGGGTTTGCAGATTACACAATCCTTCACACTCAGATCCTTGCTTCCACCACATTGGTGATTTATTTTCCTTTGGGCCAAGTGATTGCATCTAGAGGCGCTTGTTTGGGGCTAACAATGAATAATGTGGTCGAGTATAGCATCTTGATTGAAATCCTAAGGGATGTTATTTCACATGGTATCCTATATTTAGAGGTTCTCCTAGATTCCCAGTTGGTGGTGTTGCAACTAAACAGTGAATACTATGTGCATGATCCTACATTGCTTCGACGATTGCTTTGAGTACGTCTTCTGGAACAACATTTTACTTACATTACTTACATTCATTTTTCTAGGAGTGAAATTTTTTTATCGGATGCATATGCTAACTATGTACTAGATTGGAATTTGTCACACAATTAAAATCAAAAGCACAAACATAATTGTACATAACACATTTACACATAAGTACTGAGGAAAAAAGA
>ML798310.1:394692-409747 GCA_009831015.1 Picea engelmannii | reverse complement strand
ATATATATATATATATATATATATATATATATATATATATATATAATTTTAATTTCCATTAAGTACAAAAAATATGGATCATAAGTTACAAAATTGGGCCTCTAGCCCTAAATGCTTATCTATATGCTGATACAAAATACATAAAGTAAAATCTATGTCGAGGATGCCATCCTTGCATTTGTGTCTCTATAACACACTATGATGTTAACTAGATGCCAAAAGAGACACACCCAGGCTCATGGTATACCTACTACTTGCGGTTGCATTTGCGTAGAAAATTCCTCAATATGGATCATAGGGATCTGGTGAGTGAGACGATACAAATTTCTATGGATGTTCTATAATTTCTGCTCCATCTGTGCGGCATCCCCACCTACCTACTCTACACCACTCCCTTTGCGTCGGTGGTGTGGGTATCCCTCTCGCTTCCTTGGTCCAATGTATGCACATTCATCACATTTTGTTATCTTTTTTTATCCATCACAAAAATATTTTGGTTTACCTCTTGAAATAAAAAAGAAAAATAAAAATTAAATAATTTTGAAAATTTTAAATTTTTTACCTCTCTCCCAGAGATGAGCCAGGAGGAACGAGCATGTCTGGATCCTAGTTGAAATTCATTCCCTCATATAGATAATCATTGATGACAATGACTTGCCTCTCCCACCATTGGAAGAAGTCCTCATCGTATGGGTAAGAAATCCATCCACCACCTAGTCCTAACATCAACCCGCTCCACCTAGCCATGCATGGTGTCCTCCACACATGGAGATACACTCATAATTTCAAATTGATTGCGGGTACCCTCTCAAAAAATAAGGTGCATAGTACAATGCCATGCCCACAAATTTTCATGTTTCCTTGCTTACAATCGGTAAACTATGTCTTCATGCACAACAACAATGCCAAGCTCCGATCATGTATTATACCTTGCAGACATTTGATTGCATATAAATTTTTGGTATTGAGGCCTCATGAACTATCGCAGATCTAACAATCGTTGTGATGGTCAAGAGGATAATTTGGAGACTCAAGATTTGTGTGTTATAGATTGGGACTTGGCTCCCAACCCATTGTGTCCTGGGGGTGTAGTATATGGCAATGTACTCTTGTATATCCATGCCTCCTCTTCCTCAAGTACATAGGTTTGCAACATCTCCTTTTTGCAAGAGTCCAGTAATGAAGTAAATTTCCTCAACCTCTATATTTAGAGATTGGCCATCTATCATAAAATAATCGACGTCCATTAGTTGCAAAAGTTTATTTTGGGCTTGCATGTTTCTCATTTCAAAGAATTTTTTTTAGTACACATTGGCGAAGGGATTCTAAGGCCTCGCCATCTTCAAGGACATGGCTGTGAATTTCTTCGTGCTCTCTCTCTCTCTCTCTCTCTCTCCCCATTCAATCACCATCTTGAAGTTTGCAAGGAAAAAAGAGGGGTCATTCTTTTTGTTTTTAAGTTTGTGCACATGTACGTGCCTGCCTTTAGCGACAGACACGTACATACACATATTTAATTAAATGCAGGCATGTATAGGGCTAGGTATACATTCCTTGTGCCATTGGAAGACATGTACAAGACCGCTCCTCCTTCAAAATTAAAAATACTTAGTGAAAACTTGCAGAAATTTAAAATCTTATGGATGAAAATGAAGAGGATAGATTGCTTGCTAACCTGGTTCAGACAGTGCCTGATTCTGACTCATGTATCTCTTGTAATGATCTCTAAAAGTTTGGAGGGGTTTTCACTCAATTTACACTAATTTGGTAAAAAAACAAAATGAAATGTTATTTGGGTCAATTTTCAGTATTATAATGAAAATTTTACCCATTTTTACATAGTTTTTTTAATTAAAGACACCTAATGAATCTGATTTTTATATAAGATGATCCTTTGCGTTTAGATTTCGCAAGGAAGATTGTTAAAAATGGTGTTTTTATATATGTTGGTTCATTTTGTCAACTCTTTTCCGGCAATGTTTTCATCATTGGCATATAGGGTAGATTCATTCCTCCTTTCATTCTACACAATCAGTGACCTTTTATACATTTTCCTTAGGGTCGGCCCCACTTACTAGTGACACAAACCTTTCTCGCTAGTATTAAGTGTCATTTTGTTCGTGGTAGAGCCTATTGTCATGGGCATCCTAGATATCACCTTTATTTTCCTTTTGGTGCCCATGTTGTCATTTTTTTTAGGCTCGAGAGTCCTATTATTCCCACCATGACATTGCATTGAAGCCTCATGGTCTTCTCAATATTATTCAAGTTGTTTACCCACATGTCTCCCATACTTTTGTGTTCAAGGTGTAATTGCATTGCATACTTACCACTCAGACTTTTGAGCCTAATGTCGGCTTCATCTTGTTGTTTCTCACCCATTTGCTTATTCATTCTCATAAGTTGTTAGCCTTGCAATTTTTTCCTTTGAAATTTGACACCTATACCCTAGGAGGAAACATTCCCCCGAGTATCGATATAATGCATGTGCTTCCTTGCATTGAGCATAGGTATGTTCCTTGCACTTGGAACTAGTTTTCTTTCCCACGACACACATTTCCTCTGTGTATTTTATCATTCTTGCATTCCTTTTTAGGATTTCCAGTATGAACAACACCAAAAAATCAACTAATTGGGAATGAGTCTTCTTTTCAGTTATTGGCAGCAGTTGAGTTGTCTCTGTTGGAATATTGGTTGTTGTCATTGATGTCAACCCTAGTCATGGGTTTTGGACTGCAAGATTGATAAAGGTATTTGGACATGAAGGACAATGCACATGCATATACAAAACCCATGAATGGATAGTATACATCATGTTGTTTCCGGTGGTATGTGCCACGTCACGTGGATCCTCATGGTTGAGGAGAAATGAATTTTTGAAGATGACAAAGTGAATTGAAGAAGGAAGTACATGTAGGCCTTAAAGATAATTAAGAAAAGAATTACAAAATAAGAAAGTGTCAGGTCGACCCTAATGTTAAAATGAAGTGACATAAATGGTATAAATAAACATCATTATACATTCATTTTGATACAATTTGAATTTCATAGGAAATAATAAGTAAAGAAGGCCATATTTCAAGGGAGGATGAAGTCTTTTGGTGATGTGTTCTAAGGTATGTTATTTTCAGGTCATCTTACCATTTTTGCTATAACTTTGTTTCTAGAATGATTCAGATGGTGAAATCACTATGGTTTTGAGAAGACATATCAAGGTACCTCTGGTAAAATGTTCAGCTCTTGATTCACTATAATTATGGATATACACTCTGTGGAATATAGGGTTTGTGACCAGTCCTGAAGCTAGTCAATAAACAGGTGTTCCGGGTAAAATAGTCATAACTTCTTCATAGAGAATCCAAATGAAGTGGGACGAATTTCATTGGAAATATTACAGACTTTCATTTCTTGTGTGCAAGTTTTAGAATCGGATGTTAAATATTGAGCGCAGGGCATTCTGTACAAGTTTGGTCTCCTGAATAGACTAGAATTGAATAAAGTCTACCATTATTTCTATAACTTCTTTTTGGGGAGGATTAAAGGAGTGAAACTTGGAGGATTTTCAGAGAATACATTGAGTAATATTATATATAGGATCAGAGTACTCTAAGAATTGAATAATTGTGGAAGTTGAATAAGTCTCAGGAAGCATTATCAGGTTCTATGTGATGATTGGTTGATGGTGATGATTTAATGTAAAGTTTTATTATCTCTCATATATTCTTGGGTGGAAGGAAGGGGAAAGGATGGAGAGTTGAACTTTCACTTGATATTGGAGGATTGTATCTTCCTCTTGGAGGTTTATCCCTCCCTTTACATTTGGAAGCTGTAGCTACCTTTGGAAATCATTACTTCCCTTGAACAATAACTATTGATTATTTCTCATATATTGTTCATGGTGTATTGTGGTGTATTGGTGTAACTCTTATACTATTGTTCATTTCTCATTGGATATAGTTGAAATGTTTAAGTATAAGTTGAAAAAGGTTTTAAATTGTACTTGATACTGATTCACCCCCCTCTTAGTATCAACAGTCTCTAAACAAAGTACAAAGTTTTGAGTATGGTCTCAACAATTTGGGTTAGTATGGATTTAGGAAACTGAACCGGTTACACAAAGTTCTTACTCCTTTGATTGGTTATTCTTCCATTCACTATGGAGATTATATTGTTGCCTCCTAAATCATGAACTTATGTCAATTTTCATTTTTAGTTCATGCTTCCTAAGTCACATATTGTGTTGTGTTTTTGTTCATAGGAAGTTTAATCTGTGTCGACCATTCCACATAATTCTTGACTTTGCAATTCGGCCTTCCCATTTGTCAAGCACTTATCAAATTCAAAAGTATATTTTTCCTATACTCGTGTTGGTATGGAGGGTCCCCATTGACTTCCTACTGATGGGTTAAGATCTTATCGACCACAACACATTGCTCTAAGAGTTTGACCTAGAGTCGCACCCTAGCCCTATTTACATCATTGATAGGTGACCTTGTTCTCAGTAGATGACATTCCATCATTGGTCATTGATTGAGTGGTTTACCTTATGTTCAATGAAAATAACATTATTCATACATTGGGATTCATGAAGTGCCTTGGATTCCATTTGTCCCCATTGGTGGTTTCCTTGCCTTTGTCGTTATTATTCATTATTGCTTGTTATTCAGAGGGTATATTTCATGCCCTATTTACATATGGTGCATGCAGGAGACGTACTTCATGGTGGTCCTTTTAATATTTTCTTCCAAGTCCTTCGAAATCTTTGGCCTTCTACTACTACTTGTGTTGGCTGATGGGGGATGCTTTAATGCCCTCCTTCTAGTGGATCTCTTCCTATCAACTTAAACACATATTGCTCTGGGATATGGATCTAGATTCATTATTAGTACCTTGGGGCTTGCATTCATTAATGACAGACTCCCTCTCTATTGAAAGTGGGAATACATCAATGTCCACAGATCAATAGATTCTACTACGTTTTTGACATCAAATCTTCTATTCACACGTTCTAGATTGTACTAGGTACCTTGAAGCCCATTATCATTATCAATGGATTGTATTGTGTTTGTTAATGGTATACATCAATGACCTGTAATCAAACGATGTATTACTATGTTTGACGTCAACACATTTATTCGCATAGTGTAGACTCATACCGCGACGGTTGATTTGAAGACCTTATGAATCTAGTAGCATCACCCCTTTTATGTTGCTACCCGAGTTGCATTGGATAGTACCACTACCACTTTTTGACATTGATACTTGTGAAGGATCAATTATTTATCTCTTTCCTCTAGATATCATTCACTAATTTTGAGACATAGATCCAGTGTGTATCTCTTTTGTGGCTATGATCTCTTTTGTGGCTATGATCTCTTTTGACATGGATCCACTATGTATCTATTTCATGGCTATGATCACTTCTTTTCTATATATACGTTCTTCATGGATATACATTGTACTTGATTGGTGACCATGCTTGTTGTCACACTTGAGAATGGGTATGCACACCTCGGGAATTGAGTATTCAGACTTGTTTATGTCATTGGTTGTTGTTCTTAGATTGGATTCTAGAAACCTTCACCCTGGTTTACTACTCTTTGAAGACTTATAATGTATTTCGACATTTCGTTGCTCTTTTGACCTCACACATTAGAGTGCATATGTTATAGCATCAATTGCCACCATTAAAGCATTGATGTCTTTATTTCCTTGGTCCCTATCCTACTTCCATACACCTTTTCCCCATACCTCCTTTGAATCTTCTAAAAAACACGTTTTTAGAACTTGTACATGCCCTAGAAGTTATGCATCACACGCATATGCAGGTTTCCCATTGGAAAGTTGTGTACATGTTAATAGATGCTTAGAAACGAATATTTTTTCATAATTACAAGTTGAGTTACGGGTTTGGTTAGTTGCCTAACTCCTTTTCTTTGTACTCAACCATCTCTAACTAACTAGAGATTACTTAAATATAACATCAATCCAAGGAGGAAGGTAATGAATGAGTGCATATGTAAGCAAACTAATGTTGGTCGATCCCCGCCATGTATGAAATCCCCTGAAACTCCCTTTCTTTGATGGTTCTCAAACCTGGAAACCCTTGTTTCCATTTATTTCTGAACAATACCTTATCCGACTAAGAAACCTCTCAGGTTCTCTTCAAGTTTGTCGGTGTATCAGAGGTTGAGATCTACCGTATTGTAGAAGCTTGGGTGGAGGGACCCATGGTCCTTTCAACATAGCAATGTCACGACAGAGCAAGCAACCGATTAACCTTTAGACTGTTGATTTTAATAAGATGCTCATTCCTTCAAATTTTTTTGTTCTATAATTCTTAATTCATGGTTGTTGAATATCTGTTGTTTAGAAAACTAATTCAGTGAATTTATTTCATATTTTATCAAGCTAATAAGTTATTTATTAGTATAAATATTTTTTCTTGTAGACTTGTATGCATAATTTTTGCAATTTTTGGAAGAATCAATCGAGGAGGAGTGAGAGGACTTCGGGTGTTAAAACCACATCGAACATAGGACCACAAGCAAGTTCATCTTTCTTAGCGACCTAATCCCTCATGTAGGTAGAATAATATATTTCTATGTAATAAAGGTCAATATTAATAAGGCCTAGCAATAAGTGAGAATAATTCCAATGTAAGAAGACCTAATAAAAGCTTCCGCTTCTAGAAGGATCTTCCTCTAGATGGTTCTTTTGATAGACATATTTAGTATAAATAGGAGTCGAGGGTATGAGAACTTTTTTCTTGGATATTATTGTAATAGAGCTCTGCTCTGTTGGAGGTTTCCCCCTCGAAGAGGCAAGTGAACATTTCTCTCAGTAATCAAAGTGTTATTTTTGGTGTTATTCTGGTATCAATTTGGTGTTATTGTGGTGTTTTTCTGGTTATATTGTTGTTCATCTACTATTTCTAGCTATTTATATTTGTTCTACATAATTTTTTTATATTTGGAATATTACAAGTGGTATCAGAGCACCTTCCTCGATAGAAAATTGTGGGTTAATTTTTTTCAGGGTAGAGATGTATTCCAACGTATTTAAGCTACAAAGATTCATCATTATGTGCATAAACCTGCGGTCAGGGATTCATACATGCATAAAATAGGAAATACAAGTTGTACTTAAGTGCACATCTGTTGGCCACCCTTGTAACCCCTGTTGGTACCCCTTCGAGTCGTAGCGCATCAGACAACACCTATATACGGATCAGCCTAGATCTTCTAAAGCCCTCCATAGATAAAGTGATCAGTCACTTGACTGATATAGTGCCACCGAGAAAAACACCCCCGGGAAGATACTCTCTAGTACCTGGGTAGTTAGGTAGTACAACTAAGGGCACAATCTAGCCTCCTTAGTTGGTGCCCTGAGATATTGGGCTGAGTACTACTATTGGACCCCACACGTATATCAAAGAGCTATAGCACAGGGCAAATCCTTGTCTGTAGAACCCTTGAATACCTAACCTTTGGCGACATAAACAAAACAAAAACAGACAAGATCTATTGGCTCATAAATATGTCTCCTGCATTCAAGTTTCCAAATTACGATACATTTCTTCTTGTTAAGCATTTAGGAATTTCATCACTGCAATATTCTTCAGATCAGAGTATAACTCCACAGGTAAAAAAAAAAAAAAAGAGTCTGGATCTTGTTGGCGCCATTATTTGAGACCTATTCCATTGGATTTATCTCTTTTCCCTTATAACATTCATACCTATCATATTTCAGCAATTATTTTTTTTTGTGTGTGGCCCCACCCGCCCCTTTTCAGTTCCCTCGTCCTCATGGCCCATACCCGTAGCCAATACTTGGAAGCTCGCTTCAATACCTTGGACTCTAATTTCACAGATACCCAACAAGAAGTGAGACAGCTCAATGCCAATATTGACACCATCAATAAAAACATGCATTCCTCCTTCGTTGCCTCAATTGAGGAACTCTAACAAGACCTCAAGCAAGACATTACTACCCAGCCTGAATCTGTCACTATGATGATATGCAACAAGTTGCATATCCTTGCAGATCCTCCCTTATTTGACCCACCTTTGCATACCGAAGGTGAAACTTCTTCTCATTCCCTGAATTTTCAGCCCCATCACTTTCAGTGTGACCTATGCCTTCCGCATGTGGATGTGACCAAATTTGATGGCTCGGATCCCACTGGCTGGGTAAGTCAAATGGAACATTATTTCTCTTTGTATGTCATTACAGATGAGTTGGCCAAACTTTGGTATGGTGTTCTTCATCTATATCAAGAACGTTGGCAATGGTGGAAATGGAGAAAAAATTCCTGCCAAGGGTATGTTTCTCGGACACACTTTGTGGCAGAGATTTATGAACGCTTTGACACTAACACCAACCATTTAGGCCATTTGAAAAAGTTGAAACAATATGGCACAATGGAAGACTTTATAGCTTCTTTTGAGCGATTGGATTTTCGTACAGAGGGAATGTATGATGCTTTTTTTCGAGAATTTTTTATTACTGGCCTCAAGGATGAGATTTGTGCCCATGTCCTCATGGCTCGGCCTCAGATTTGGATGGAGGATACTAAAAGAGATAAAGAAGCACAACATGTTGTCTCTTCTCAAAACCAAAAACCCTCCTTTATTCCTCGCACTAAACCAATAAATCCCACTCCTCCTTCTACTCCACTAAAGATCCAAAAATTGACCAGGGCCAAAATGGCTGAACACAAACTCAAAGGCCTTTGTTATAATTGTGATGAAAAATATTTTTTGGGACACAAGTGTAAGGAACAAAATATTTTTATGGCCATCTCAGAGGATGTTTCAGAAGAGGATGTTGAGGCTCCCCTTGTGTCCGTGTCACTTGAACCCACTAACATAACCCCTCAGACCCTCCCAAAGTAGAAACAATCATTTCCCTAAATGCTCTCATTGGCTTCTCTTCTCCCCAAACCCTCAATATAATTGGTTACATCAAGCATAAGAAGGTCATCATTCTTGTTGATAGTGGAAGCACCCATAATTTTATTCATCGCTACATTTCCCAAGAAACTAATTGCTATATCCATGTAGTCAATAATTTCCAAATCATGATTGCCAATGGTGGGTCCATGAAATGTGGAGGGAGTTGTGAAAATGTGCATCTCCAAATTGGTGAATACCACCTGAAATCTCATATGTTTTCTATCAACATGAGCGGTTTGAAATTGTGTTGGGTGCATAATGGCTAAGGAATTTGGGTCCCATTCTCATGGATTTTAAGGAATTAACCATGCAATTTGACCAAGAGGGCCAACAATATAAGTTCCAAGGCATCACCATAGGTTCCCTAGAGATCATTAGTTCCCATCGCATGGAAAATCTACTCAAAAAAGGTCATTCTAGCATTATTGACCAACTCCATGCCATACAAGCAACTAAGACACCCTCTATGCCGCATGACCTCCAATCCATCCTCTCTAAACATCAAGTGGTTTTTTCCACTCCTTAGGCACTCCCTTCTTCTCCTGGTGTTCATGATCATTCCATTCCCCTTGTCCCAGGAAACCTTCTTCCCAATATTTGTCCCTATCGTCATCCCTTTTCCCAAAAAAATAAAATTAAGAAAATGGTTCAAGAAATGCTCAACGCAGGTGTTATCCACCCTAGTATGAGCCCCTACTCTTCTCATGTGGTCATGTTCCTTAAGAAAGAGGGTTCTTGGCACATGTTTACTAACTTTTGCACCCTCAACAAACTCACCATTAAAGACAAATTTCCCATTCCTGTCATTGATGACCTCTTGGATGAATTGAGTGGCATCTAGTTCTTTACTAAACTTGATCTTCGTTCTGGATACCACCATATCTATATGAAAGAGGCAGACATTCCTAAGAATTCCTTTAGAACTCATGAGGGCCACTGTGAGTTTTTGGTCATGCCCTTTGGCTTGTGTAATGCTCCCTCCACTTTCCAAAGCCTCATGAATCATGTCTTCTGTCCTTTTCTCCGTCATTTTGTGTTAGTGTTCTTTGATGATATCCTCATCTATAGAAAAACCTGGATAAACCATCTTACTCATGTGGATCGAGTTCTCCATCTACTCTCTTAGCACAAACTTTTTTTGAAACAATCTAAATGTGCTTTTGGTGCCTTAGAAGTCGAGTACTTGGGTCATCTTGTTGGCAAGGCCGACATCAGGGTGGATCCTAAAAATATTGAAGCTATGCAATATTAGCCTCACCCAATGACTCTCAAAAGATTTCATGGATTTCTGGGCTTAACAGGTTATTATCACAAGTTTGTTAAGAATTATGGAAAGATTGCAACACCTCTCAGTGCACTAAAAAATAATTCTTTAACTTGGAATCCAACAACTGCTTAGGATTTTCAAACCTTGAAGATGGCCATGTGCACTACTCCAGTCCCGGTTCTTCCTGATTTCACAAATGCCTTTGTCTTGGAATGTGATGCTTCAAGGAAAGGAATTGGCATTGTCGTTATGCAAGAGTGTTGGCCTTTGGCCTTTACCAACAAACAATTGTTTGAGCAAAATTTGGCCAAATTAATCTATGAAAAGGAAATGTTGGCTATTCTGCATGCCGTTGATCTTTGGTGTCCTTATCTATTGGGGAAACACTTCCAAATTAAGACATATCATCAAAGCCTCGGGTATTTTATATAACAATGCATTTCCTCCCCATAGCAACAAAAATGGGTGACTAAGATCTTTGGATATGATTATGAGATCATTTACAAGAAAGGAAAATACAATGTGGTTGCTGATGCACTTTCTAGAAAATATGAAGATGAAGGGTCCATTTTTTCTCTCTCCTTCGTTGTACCATATTGGCTCCAAGTTGTTCGCCAGGAATGGCTACAAGATCCCAAAAGTTCGCATATGATACAACAATTGCAGTCCAATTCTCCAGTTTCCCCAGGGCACTCTTGGCTCCATGATGAGCTTCGATACAAAGGATGTTTGTATTTAAGTAAACAATCAAAACTTAAATCCATGGCACTTTATGAACTTCATGCTACACCCACAACTGGGCACTTTGGGTTTACCAAAACCTATGACAGGGTCAAACGTTATTTTTTCTAGGATGGTATGAAACAGGACGTTTGTAATTTTGTGGTTGAATGTGATGTCATGTGTCAACGTAACAAGGGCGAAGCAATCAAATCTCCTAGCACTTTACAACCGCTTCCGATTCCACCTGCTATTTGATGGGATATCTCTATGTATTTTATTGTAGGCTTACCTAAATCGGGCAATAAATTAGTCATCATGGTGGTAGTTTATCGTATTTCCAAGTATGCTCATTTCTGTGCTCTTCAACACCCATTTAAAACATCCATTGTGGCTCAAATTTTCATGGATCAGGTCTTCAATCTTTATGGCATGCCACATTCTATTGTTTCTGATCGTGACCCAACTTTCACCAACAATTTTTGGCAAGAACTGTTCAAGCTACAAGGAACACAATTGCATCTCAAAACAGCTTATCATCACCAAACTGATGGTCAAACTGAAGTTGTCAACAAGTGTTTGGAAACATATTTGAGGTGTTTTGCATTGGAAAGGAAAAATCAGTGGGCTTAATGGTTACCACTAGATGAATGGTGGTACAACACTGCGTACCATACAACTACCTACATGACTCCTTTTGAAGCAGTATATGGAAAAAATCCACCTTCAATTCTCTCATATTTTCCAGGTGTCTTGAAGGTCCAGGCGGTTGACCAACCACTTATAGTTCAAGAGGCTATTCTTCGTACCCTCAAAGAGAATTTGGTCATGACCTAGAATCACATGAAGCAACAAACATATCAAGGTCGCTTTGAATGCCAATTTTCAGAAGGGGATCATGTGTTTCTTCGACTGCAACCTTACAAGAAAAATTCCCTCAAGGTTGACCATTGTCAGAAACTGGTGCCCAAATTTTATGGTCCTTATACCATTCTCAAGCATGTGGGATAGGTGGCCTATCAGTTAGCTTTGCCCAATCATTCTAAGCTCCATCCTGTTTTTCATGTTTCCTGCTTAAAGAAGGTGATTGGAACTAAGTGCCAAACTCAAACCAACCTTCCCGAGTTGGACAAAGAAGGCTCCATTTGGATACATCCAAAAGCAGTTTTGGACCAGCGTGAGTGTCCTCTGTGTCACTAAACCATAAAGGAAGTTTTATTCCAGTGGAAAGATACAACTCCAACAAATGCCACTTTGGAACCAACTACCATTCTGCAACAACTTCCACATCTCAAGCCTTGAGGAGAAGTTTTTTTTTAAGGGGGAGGACATGTTAGGGACCTAACCCCTCACGTAGGTAGAATAATATATTTCGATGTAATAAAGGTCAATATTAATAAGTCCTAGCAATAAGGAAGAATAAGTCCAATGTAAGGAGACCTAATAGAAGCTTCCACTTCTAGAAGGATCTTCCTCTAGATGGTTCTTTTGATAGACATATTTAGTATAAATAGGAGTCAAGGGTATGCAAACTTTTGTCTTAGATATTATTGTAATGGAGATCTTCTCTGTTGTAGGTTTCCCCCTCGAAGAGGCAAGTGAACATTGCTCTCAATAATCAAAGTGCTCTTTCTAGTGTTATTCTGGTATCATTTTTGTGTTATTGTGGTGTTGTTCTGGTTATATTGTTGTTCATCTGCCATTTCTAGTTATTTATTTCTGTTCTGCATACTTTTTTATATCTGGAATATTACAATCATTCTTTATTTTACAAAATTTAGTTATTTTAATTAAATTAGTTATTGAATCTTTATTGCTTATTGTTATTGTAATTTTCTTTTCTTTTTATGGTTATTGATCTATTTTAGTGAGCTCACAACTGTAGGGGAATTTCCCCACAAACAATATAGTAAGAGCCACCCATAGTACTAATATCCCTTTTGTAGGAAGCTTGGTAGGAGGAAATAAAAACATTGGTGAAAATATATTCCACTAAAGAAGGAGCTGAGGAGATGACAAAGCCTTCAAGTTTGATTTTGGTATGTGAGATTTGCAAATTACAATGTTGTTGTGGACAATAATGAGATGTTATTTTCCATATATTCTTCTTTCCTTCCTCCACTCTTATGGAATTATTATTTTTCATATTCCCCCTCCCCTCCTCCCTCTCTCATTTATTTTCCATCCACTAACTCATGGTTCTTTTCTACAACATACCCAATCTCTTTGTTTCTAGGAAATTGTGCATTAAATCAATGAATCAATGTTTAAGGAATTAATGGTTGGAAATAATATATAATGATTTTTTAGTCTGGTTGGTAAAGAGTGGTTACATGTCTCATATCCTCTACTTTCTTGGTGAAATTTTGTTGCACTATAAGTCCTCAGTGGCAGGTGCATCAAATAATGTAGGATTGATGTTGGTACATCCTATATCTAGACTATTCTCTTAGAAAATTGGCGAGCATCATGATTGGGTACCTAGGTGTCTCAGTAGATTGGAATATTTCCATAGGATGTCCTATTGGTTGCGGAGCCTGATTATTTTTCTGATTCAGAGGTCTTTTAATTTCAGCCGTGTTTATACCCCATGAAGTATTTAAACACCAGAAGTATGTACACTCTTCCATGCAGGGGAGTGTAGAGGGGGGGTACCCCCTCTACGGGGTCCGTGGGGGATATCCCCCTGGCTAGAGGGTCTGGGGGAAAGCAGGACCCCAACGGGGTTTCAGGGGCAGTGTCCCCCGATGGGGGTTCAGGGGCGAAGACCCCAAAGGAAAAATTACCTTGTAAATGTATATTGTAATTTCATTGTAAATCTATACCGTTCATTATAAGGTCGCAGATCTAACGATAGAGATTATGTTAGGGTTTTTTTCCCTAGAAGGAAACCCTCTTTTATGAGGGAAATGTATTGCTGCTATGGTTGATGGCGAATATTGTATTCTAATATAGGAGACTGTGAGAGAAAGAAGAGGAAGTTACAATGGGTTTGTCGTAGGTTGTATCCCTTCATATGTTGGATAATAATAAAGGAAGGACCTGGCAATTTCTTTGGTGGATATAGCCCACACTGGGTGAACCACATAAATTTGTGTCTCTATTGTATTGTGTATCTTCTGTGTTTTGTTTCTGCATTAATTTTATTTTATTGCTCCACGGTCCTTTTTTCTAACAACTGGTATCAGAGTGAAAGGTAACTCATAGGAAAAGAGGGTTCCTGGTTCGAGTGGGAGCAATGTCGGAAGATGGAAAGTTTAGGGTCGAGAAATTTAATGGCCAAAACTACTAGTTATGGAAGATGCATATGGAAGACTATTTATATCAAAAGGATCTATTCCTACCATTGGGTGGGATAGCAAAGAAGCCGACGGCTACGAAGGATGAAGAATGGGAGATTCTTGACATAAAGTCTCTAGGAACGATACGACTGAGCCTGGCAACATCGATGGCTTTCAATATTTCAAAAGAAAAGACAATGAAGGGTTTGATGGATGCATTGGACAAATTGTATGAAAAACCCTTGGCATCCAATAAGGTATTTCTAATGAAGATATTATTTAATATGAAGATGTCGGAAGGTGGGTCTGTTGCAGATCATTTAAATGATTTTAATACGGTTACTAATCAACTAAGTTCTGTAAAAGTGGACTTTGATGATGAGGTCAAGGCTCTTCTAATATTGTTCTCATTGTGAGAAAGATGGAATGGCTTAGTCATGGTTGTAAGTAACTCTGTCTCTGGTTCAAATACTATAAAATTTAATGATGTTGTTGGTGTTATCCTTAGTGAGGAAATGCGATGGAAAAGCACAGGTGAGACATCAGGAAATGCGTTGAAAATGGAGAACAAGGGAAGACAAAAGGATAAAGGAAAGGGTTTTGGGAACCGTGGGAATTCTAGGAAGGGTAGATCCAAATCTAGACTTGGAAAGATAGAGTGCTGGAATTGTGGGAAGAAATGACATTTGAAGAAAGACTGCAGAGCTCCAAAGAAACAAAGAGATGGACAACAAGAGAGAAATCAGGAAGCAAATGTAATAGGTGATGTGTTACAAGATGCTTTGATTCTTTCTGTAGATAATATTTCTGAGTCTTGGGTAGTAGATTCA
>ML798310.1:347143-390328 GCA_009831015.1 Picea engelmannii | reverse complement strand
ACATGAGGCTCCTTTAATATTGGGTCGGCCCTATTACATATACATTTACACATTACATGTACATTTATCCCCATATATTCTCCCCTTGGGATCATATCATATACATTTAACTCCATATATGCCCACCTTGGGTCATAACATAGTAACTCAATCAATATATCTAAGTGACCTATATCATGTGCTAAGATAAAAAACATGAATGAATACTATCTTAACCAATGAAAAAATGAAAATGCAAGAACAAATTTAAAACCAATGCAAGAATGAAAATGCACCTTTGGTAACTCCTCGGTAATGGTGCCAAAAATGACGGGCTTTTTAATTACCTTCCTAATTTCTTAAAAAGATAGTTAGAAAGACTATGCATTTAATTTTCAACTCGCGACTTGTATGGAACTTGCGAGTTACCATGCACTATATATGCATGCTACACTCTATGCTTCCATTGCTTTGTTATGTAGTTGTAGTATCAATCATTATTTTTGCAGGCAGATTATAGACAATTCACAATTGGCAAGGTTCTACAAACTTCAGAAGTAAAATCACACACGTGTTGAAAATGAAATTCCTTAACTAAAGTAATCTAATTCAACTAGATAGGAAGCAATATGTTGTAACCTCCACTTGAATGAAATTGAAATTGCAAGAAATAAAATCAAAGTAAACTAATTCAACTGGATAGGAAGAAATATGTTGCACTTCTAGTTGAATGAAATTGAAATTGTAGGAAAGAAAATCAATGTAAACTAATTCAACTGGATAGGAAGCGATATGTTGTAACCTCTAGTTAAATGAAATTGAAATTGCAGGAAAAAAAACCAACTTAATCTAGTCCTTGCCAAGATGATTATTGTTATTACTTAGACCAACAAATGTAATCATTGCATTAAGCACATTTATTCAAAAACATAAACGAATGTAAATCCAATTTAATGTACAGTTATGTCAACTAGAAATTAGAAATAAATAAATAAATGCAATCCTATGTGAAAAATCAACTGCATAAAAAAATTGGATCATGCAACAAGAAATTAACTACGAAAATAAATAAATAAATCCTACATGAATAAATAATTGTAGAATTAAAAGAGAACTACCTAGATTACAAAACACTTTGTTCTATTGGAGTGGGCCCTGCCTCCATAGAACATAGTGTTGATATTACCCAATATCAACACTCGCTACATCTATGACATGAATTAATTAAATTAATTATTCTACAAGTAATCTATAATATAAATAAATTAATACTAATTACATATTGCATAAATTATAAAACTATAGTCTAAATAAAAATGAGAATTTGGAAAATATACTTTATCCCATCATAAATTGGACTTGTGCTCCAAGATGTTAGGATATTTAGACAATTAGGAGTTAGTTAAGATCAACTTGGTCTAATGTGTCATTAGGTAAATGTGTGTTTCTTAGTGTGTTTCTTTAGTATGCATTTGTAGTTAGGTAATATGACAATCATGATATGTTCTCAACATACAATAATCCGACGATTCATATTCTCCTCAATCTTAACAACTACATTGATTTGTGGCTTAACACCCGATTGGTCCATGATCTCTATTTAAAGAGCAAGGAGGATCATTTTTCAATGATTGATTGTGAGAAAATATCGTGTAAATCTCTCTGTAATATTTTTATTTTGCATTAATAAATTGCTCCAAGTGGCCACGTTGGTTGGGGTCGTGGATGTATCCCTGTAAGGGTTTTACCACTTCAAATAATCTTTGTGGTGATATTTGATTTGGTTGAGTGAGTGGCTACTAAAGGTATTCATTCTATGTTGGAATACCTTTGTTGTCGAACATGGTATCATAGAACATTTGAAGACTCTCTCTCATTGTAGATCGAGATCTTGAAGTTGTGTTTCCACATCTCTGGTTTCTACTATTTCCATAAATTTCTGGGCTAAGAGGACTATTCCATTGCGTCTAAAGTGTTTGTTTCAACTAGGAATGCTTTTTGTTTCACAAAGGTTTTTGTTTTCCCAAGATATGACATTTCAGTGAGACCCAAAGGTATAAATCTTGAACACGACCTTTTAAAAAAAATTGCAGAGATAATATTTTGGATTTCTATTTTTTATTTCTAGATTTCTACTCTTTTTTATCTATGTATTCTCTTTGCCTTGAGCTATGTGCGATCTAGACAAATCATAAAGAGAGTAGATAAGGGTTTTCTCATCTGTGTATTCCTTTTGCGATGTGTTCTGTGCAATCTCGACAAATCAGAAACAGAGGGAAAATTTGCATTTTCTTAGTAATCTAACCAAGATCTAACCCTTGATGTCATCGAAAAGAAAAAAAAAATCTTGTGTGAAAAGATTTTTTTGTGAGAACACTCTCTAAGGCCGTCTTCGACAACAACAACACCCCCAATCCTCCTTCTAAACAATATAATATGTTTTGCACTAGCTCATTTGGTTAAAAGTTTATTTATTAAGTAAGAGGTCTTGAGTTCAAGTCTCTTTTTTGTTACTTCTTTTTTGAAAAAGTTCATGCATCCACAATAAAGTGTATTTCACTTAAATTATAAAATTGAATCACTATAAGTAGCTTTAATATTTTATTTCAAGTTATTTATCTTGCATGCAACTTTGATTTATAAAGTAACTTCATTGTAAAAGTGATCCCCGCTTATTCTATAAAAGTGGGTCACTTCATAAACAACTTATTTGTAAAAGTGAGGTTATTAGAACAAGTGGTATAACCATGTGGACCAAATTCTACTTTCTACGTGGCTCTTTGGTTATCATTTATACATTTTTTCAAAAGGGCATAACTTTCACATCCGAAGTCCATTTTTAGTATCGTTTTTTTTAAACAACCTTTTTTTTTCGAGATATTTCCATCCAAATCATCAGTTTCATCTTTTTTCTGCATATTTTAATATGTAATCTCCCAATGATTTTTTTTCTTACCAATATCAACTACTTCTCATTGAAATCCCATATGGAGGATCTATTAAGAAGTAAAGGATTGTACCTGATTACTTTAGGAAAAGAAATAGAAACCACTGATGGTGAAAATAAAGTCAAATGGGCCAATAAGAATGATGAAGCATGTGGAATGATCAAAATGTCAATCTCTCATGATTTAGGGTTTCACCTTCAAATAATTGATGACCCTGATGATGCTTGGGAAAAGATTGAAACTGTGTTAGGTAAACACAATATTATTCGAGACCACTAGCTAGAGAATCAGCTGATGACCTTAAGTCCAAATTATTTTCCTTGCATTGAATATTACTTATCTAAGTTCAAAACACTTATACTTTTATGTGTAGCATGCAAAATAGATCTATCATAAGATCAATACATATATGTTATTCTTGCTAAGCTTGGTAGTGCATATTATGTTTTTGTATCTACCTTTTATGCCACTAGAGAAGCTCTAAGGAGTGCTTATAAAAATCCCTTTGTTGACTCCTTTTGTGATGCTTTGATTCAAGTGAAAGACAAGCTTCTACAACTTGGATTGATTAGCACTGCAGGTACATACAACAAAGAAGCAACAATGGCTCAGTAGAAAGATAAATCCAAGAATCCCAAGAAGCAACATCCTGGCCACAACAATGAGCAAAACAAGGGTCCCAAATCCTCTCAGCAAACTTTCGCTCCTAATGGTGACAAAGGAGAAAAATCTAAAAGTAAGAAGTCAGGTGATAGAGATTACAACTTTTGTGGGAAATATGGTCATGAGGATTCCAAATGTTTTAAGAAGATGACAACTTTAGAAGCAATGATGAAGAAGGAGAATATATTGATTCTACTTCTTCTTATTCTTCTCATGGACATGCACTTTTTGCTTTTGGTTTCTCCTTCAATGCAACTTCTACTTCTGCTTTTGATGAGTGGCTTATTGATTATGGAGCATAGTATCATATCGCTAAGGATAAATTTATATTTTCTTCTCTAAATGAATGTAACACCAAGAAAATATTTGTTGGTGATAATAGATCTCTTAGTGTTGTGGGATATGGAACAGTTCAGGTAAATAATGGTCATTTCAATGATGTATTATGTGTTCCAAGTCTTTCGTGCAACCTTCTATTAGTATATCAAATCAATCATTTAGGTGAAGGTATAACCATAGAGTTTTTACCTTACCAAGTTGTAATCAAGGACTAAAATATCTTAATCATGTTCTTGCAAATGGATTTGTTGATGATATTATTAGGTTGTACAAGTTTGACAACTTTGGGTCATCATTTTTCCATCATCTTTTGTTGCTCATAGTGATGACTTGAGAAAAAATTGGCATGAGTGGTTTGCTCATCTAAACTATCGCTAATTGCAACAACTATGTAATCAACATATGATGATTGGTCTTCCTCTTATTTATTGTGGATATGGTGTTTGTGCCAATTGTGTTCTCGACAACAATCATTGGGACAATTTTGGAAAATGTGCCTCTTGGCATGCCTCGACCCCTTTGCAACTTGTTCACAGTGAATTGTGTGGTCCACTTTCTATTCCTTCTTTTTCTAGGTGCAAGTATTGATGAGCCTCATTATTGTCCATTTAAAAGGCTCATCTTTGGCACATTTTCCACCACAAAATGACCTAATGTTTGCTTTTGACCATATTTAATAGTTAGTCATGGGTATTTTGTATGTTGCTTAATGAATGCATGATTGAGGTGTATTTTTGTGTATAATATACATTTTTTCACTAATGTTTTTGGAAAAAGACATGTGTTCCACCAACCAGGTCGAACTGCAGAAATTAAGGGCCCCAACCTCCTATAAATAGGGATTTTGTATCCTCGAGTGAGCTGCCAACCAAACATCAAGGTAAATTGTTTATACCTTCCTCCAAGAGTGCTCCTAGTGCATTTATGAACACTTTTGATCAGTAGTAGTTCAAAAATACAGATGCAAAGGGTTGAGATCCCTCATTTACTCATTTATCTCCTTAATTTATGAAGGGAGGTCGAACTCTCTAGCTATATATAGGCCTCTAGTTTAGGAGAGAGATATAGAGAGTTTTTGGAGAAGCATTCTATGGATATGTTCTCGAAGACTTTTTGTTGAAGACTAAGAACTCTGATGTTCTTGATGTACTATTGATATTTATGAAATAAAAATGGTTTTTCCTTCAGTCCACTAAAGTTTCCTTTAGGTTCCTTGTGCTTATTGGGTAGGGCCCATCCAAGAGGGCTCAAGGAATATTTTACTATATTTGTAGTTTTCATGCATATTAGTTAGTTCTTAGATAGTGTTTCATTCTGTATTGAAGTTGGATTTATTTTGCATGATCAATTTTAGTTTTTGTTAAGGTTATGACTAACTGGATAGCTGTAGCAACTTCTTGTAGAAATGCTCAATAGAATATTGGAACACTTCTAGGTGTCTCTTGTTATCACACAAATTGTAGGTTGGGAAAAGCCCAACCCAATCCAAAAACGGGGGACAATTGTGAGAGTATCTACCCACTGTCACCTTAGATGGAAACTCTCCTTGCTTTAGTGATGAAAAATCACCACAAGGGGGGAATTCCAGTGACCCTAGGGGGATTGAGACATAAAGTGATATAATGGAAGGTGAAACCCCTATAGGTCGAAGTAATAAGTGGAAAATAACTTGGGTAAGAGTCTTGTTGGTAAGGGTAGGTTTCCAAAGTGGAGTGTACCTGCAAAAGAGTATTATACCTTCTCGAGACAAGACATAATATAGATATACAAGCCACATAATAAAAAAGAAAAGAAAGTGAAGCTTGTTGTCCTATATTTCAGCAGTAAACAATAATATATATCAACAATTAAATGATAACAATGGCTGCAAAATCTATCACCAAAATTCAAGTTAATGATGTAAGAGACTAAGCTAGCAATTATTAGTTTAACTCTAGGAAATAGAACAAGACTTTAGTGATAATAGAATGTGGTTAGATGATGTTATCAGAAAGATATTGTAAAATCCAAGTGGCTGTAGAATTTTTTTCTGCAACATCAAAATCCAACCACCAAAATGAGCAAGTAAACCACCCAAAAGATAACTAACTTCAAGTAGATTAATTATAGTAACTTCCAAGCAAATTTCAATGTTTGAATAATGAGTAAAAGATAAAGTTTAAGTGAGTTTTGTTGCAGCCCTAATGGCTGTAGCATAAATTTATTACAATAGCAAGAAATAATTAGCCAAAGTAGATGCCCTAGGGTCTCAAGCAAGCCAATAGCATGTAGAATTGAATCCACTTTAGGCAAATGAAATATCTCGATAAAACACGTATACCAATGCAACGATTTTATTTCTCCCATGCAATTTTCATATTAGTGCCTTTAATCTATTGGGTAATGGAGTCTTGGTTGTAATATTTGGATCCACTACTTCTGTAGAGGTGTAAGTTCTTTTAATCCCTCTAGCAAGTGAATTCAACAAAGGTAAGTCTAGGAGGGTGTAATCCATTTTACTTCTCCTATAAACCTCGAGGAATAGCTTATTCAATAAAAATTAAGATGAACTTGGTGGAGGGTGTATGATCTTATACTCATCCAAGGGTTTTATACATGAATAACATGAAACAAGAAGAAAATACCAACAAATTACATAAATTTCCCTACCAATTCCACAAGATAGAAAGATAAAACCCTAGTTTTACCAAGTAAATTCCATCTACAAGTAAGAAATAAGCCTCCAAGAGGGTGCACACCACTTTAGCTAAACAATAGACCAAACAAGCATCCAAAATGTTTCACAAGAGAGAGATATGGTTCAAATTCCCAAAGAGGGCGAAAATTTCATCCAAGTATGTCTTCTCCCAAGTGAGAGAGGTATATAAAATGAAATGAATTTGGTCTCCATTTATACAAGACTTCTAAATTTATTTTTTCCACATATCATTAGGGTAAGCCAAAAAATAAGGAGGTCAACCTCCTTTAATTTTCCTCTTTACAAAATAAAAATTATTTCTACTCATAAGAAACCCTAGAAACATGGTGTCATGCCCTAATTGGGTGACGTTTTGGCACTTTTAACAAATCATTGAGATTGAAGAAGAATTCATTGGGCCTCCAAAGACCATACCTTCATTCACTAGGGTATTCTATTAATCAAGACATGCCCTCCAAGAGTCTAAAGTCAAATGTATCATGCCAAGTAAAATAACCTTTAATACAAGATCCACCTAAACATGTGCATCAAAAATACCTTTTCAAATTAAACAAATGCTCAAAGACCCTATGCAACTTTCCAAGTTTAGGTATGGGAGGGCTGTCAAGGTGACCTACTGGGTGAGTCATTCCTCAAGTCAAGGAGTGTTTCCCAGGTGGATCCTTTCTAATTCATGCAAATAAAATGGAGTGGATGGGGGTAATACTTTTTTGCATGGGGTTCATGACATAGAAGGGTTCATATTGTCTCACTTATGGGTGCCTTTGTAGAGGGTGTGTTGCACCTTTGTTTTCAATGCAACCTTTTTCCAAGCCCATTTATTGTCATGAATTGTTTAAAGTGTTTCCAGGTTGAATCCAAAGTGAGATTTCTACCTAAGGATGAAAAACATTGTCCACCTTGACTCTACCCTGGTCACACTGTGCTTCCTCAAGTTGAAGACAATGTGTGGGACTTCTACCTAAGCATGAAAAACATTGCCCACACATGCTCTACCTTGGTTGGAATTTTTATATTTTTATGTTTCATGGACCCCATTAGTTTCTCATGAGAGACATTTCATTGTCCTTGGGATCCTTGGGCAAGCATCTAGAAGGTTTATGATTGTATTTTTTCTTTTGCTAGCTACAAGCCTTTGGGCCTTCATCCCCTTCTTCCCATGAAATGAAGTACAATCCCTTCTTGGGCTAGTATACCTGAAAATACCAAAGGGGAGGGATAAGAAAAGGATGAAGTGTGAAAAGTAACAAGTATGATCGAGAATGGTATGATTACTTATCGAGGAGAAATCCCAGTAGTAAAACTTTCCCCAAGGGTGACCACTTACTAGGGCACAATGTCAACCACCAAGGTGAAACAGGGAAAAGAGAATAATTTTCAAGAAGACGTTCTATAATCAAAAGCATCTTTAAATGTAACATACTCAAATTCCTCAAGTATGAAAGTGACGCTTACCACAGTACCTGACTTGTACCTCATGGAGAATGACCCATTTTCTTTCAGAAACAGGTTAATGTGGAAGATTCCATCATGATGAAACATAGAAGCATGGTGGTGAAGTAATTCTTCATCTATGTAAGTGTATATCACAAGTCAATCCATCCCTCAAAACTCCATGTCTTCAACCTAAGGGCCTTGAGATATTATCTCCTTAGTTATCCCTATAAATGGGAGATAACATCTGGCTCCTACTAAGGGAAATGTGCTCATTGTAGAGTACATGGGAATCTCAACATATCTTAGTTAGAACTATGCCTACACTAAAACAAAAAACTGTAAAATATAGGGTGGATTACTCACCCTTTTCTCATATAAGAAAATTCAAAAATTCAAAATTGACAACTAATCTAGAAAATAAAATTTTGTACTTTTTTTATATAATATAATGAAGAAAAATATGTAAATCAATAATGCAAGCAAAGAAAAATGAAAATCATAAATGAAATGCAACTAAACTATCATGGACAATCAATATGTAGATGAAAGAAAACAAGATGACCTACATAGTTACCTTGGGCCTGGGCTCAGAAGAAGTTAAGTTCCTTTGACGTAGGGCCGTAGAAGAAATTCATCCACTGGTGGTGTAATAGTTCTCCCGCTCATAGTAGATAAGTAATAATTTCCTTCCTTGTAATTCTCTTGATGATGTAAGGGCCAAGCCATATAACATATTTTCCGTGATCATACTTCGACTTACCCTTCTTCTTATCCCACACAAGTGCTAAAGTTCCTTCATTGTATTTAATGTACGGTATATTCTCAATGTAAGGATATGAAGGCGGTTATGTGTTAATCACATCCTTAATGAACTTCTCACGTTCCTTGTCTCCTTTATATTCATGTTTCTTTATTATTTTGATTGACCTTGGCTCTTTTCCTTGGAATTCTACAAGATTTTATTTTTATTTATCTGTCTTTGAAAGAAAGGTGTCTATACAATATTCTTGTATAAAAGGCAGATCTTGGGGATCATACTCAATGATCTGGCTGGGCACATCAAATTCACAGTCACTATGATAATCAGGGATGAAATGATCCATCACACGTTTTATAACAACTTGCCTACTATATAAGATCTAAAAAATGTCATCTCCATGGGAATGTGTGCATGGGTGAGATTCATGTTGAGAAAACCACCAAGGGTGGCAGCCCAACTCCTTGAAAAAATCATGCCCCGTGCATCTGGGCATCAATGACCACTATGTTCATAATGAGGCTAATATGAGGGAAGTCCAACAAATACAATTCAACATCTTCTCTGAGACCGTAGACCTTCATCTTCTTTGAATCAATACCACAAACATTTCCATATGGGCATGTCATCTTCAAGACAAGTTGGTTCAAGACTTTCAGGGACATCACATTTGTCGAAGCTCCTAAATCTAGCATGAAATTATTCAAATGAAGACCATTTGTAGCCAGAGAAAGGTAGAAAGGAGGGGTATCGTCCTCTCACTTTCCATGATACATAGTATTCAATATCACAGGGGGATATTCTACTTCAATTGGAACCTTCATTGCTTTCAATACTTCTCTTCCGACGGAATGAATATTGCACATTTCCACCATAGGAACTAACATATTCATCTTTCTGATCATGGCTGGGACATCTATGTTCAGCTGAATTTCTTCATTCAACTGTGTTTATTTTGGAATTAGATCATGGACTCAAGGTGTGAGAGGTGGATCGACTTTCTTTGATGTATGAGAAGGAGATTCTTTTCTCGGCTGTGATGGAGCTTGATTCTCTAGTTGTGGATGAACTAAAGTCTGGATAGGAATCTTATTCCTTCTAGTATAAGTTATAATTTACCTCTTCTTCAATTCTTTCCTCTGATCCATAATCATCTTGTTAATTAATATGATTTTTCCTTCTCTGTCTCCCCTTTTTTGGACTTCATCAAGTTGTTCTTGTGTAATGTCCACATACTCATCGTCATCATCTTGGAAAGCGAATATTGTATCTATGAAGTTCATACTGTCAGGGGAGTCTTCTTCTCTTCTTGGAAATTCTTCCTCTGGATGAGGTTCCTGACAAGGAGAGCATGATTGTGATTCATCAATATTGACCATCCCAATGGGCTTCAAAGTATCATGAGATTTTTCCTCTTGTTGAGGTCTTTCCTTCCATCCTATAGCGTCTTTCTGTTTTTTGATGAATGGAGGCCTTATAGCAAACTGATTCCTTTCCAAATTCGTTAATCGGGTCATGACTTGATTCTAAGTCTAGACAAATTGAGTATTCATTTGATCAAGCCTCTGAGCTATGAGAGCTATTAGATCTGGTGCAATGTTGCTTGACACTTTCATTTTTTCTTCTTCCTTGGCATGAGGATATTGAAAGGGATCAATATTGGATTAGATAATATTTTCTTCAATCTTTGCACTATATTCTTTATCTTGTTCCAAAGTGGTGGGTTTCGTATCCCTTAGGATGAAGCCAAATTTCCCTTCAAAGGAATTCACATAGAGGAGACAAACAATTGCTTCGGATGGACACAAATCCTTCATGATTTGGCTGTGTATCTTATCAAATATGATATCAAATTCACTCATGGCCTCGTTCTCCTTTTTAATCTATTTGAATTGAGTCATTAAGATTATGTTATCCCTCTTTGTTTCCCATCTTCTCTTGAACAACTTAGCTAAATATTCATATGTAGATAGTTGATCATCTGGAAAACCTTTGAACCACCTATGGGCATCTTCAGTCAAAGATGTGGCTATCAACATAATTTCTACATATTCATTTTCAACTCCTTCATTTTTCATGTCTCAACCAATGGCATAGAGGTGTTCCTCAGTTGTGACCACATTGTTTCCTAGAAACTTTAGAAACCACTTGTTGTTTTCTTTAGGCATGGTATTAGGATATCTAGCAATAAAAACCATGTTCAAGGGATTGTAGAGGTGGTTTTACCAAGGATGGGACATTGGTGCAAAGGGAAGATTACCATGGAAAAGGGTTTTAACAATGGGGGAGTTGAAAGGGGGATTTCTTTAGAAAACCTTGGAAGGTTTGAATCTTCCAGGGGGATGGGTCTTTTGGGAAGACAGATTCTAGGGCGGTGGAGTCACTAGATGGGATTCATCTCATCAAAGGAAATAAGGGAAAGGGAAATTCCCTCAAGTGGAGTCACTGGGAAGGCTAGAGGTAAATACTTTGGGATCAAATCTTTTCAAAGTGTCATTAGGGGATAGAAGAGGATTCAAAATCCTTCCCGACAATGAAGCTAAAACGTTATCACATATATTGTAGGTTGGGAAAAGTATTCCACAAAAGTGGGACAACTGTGAGAGTATCTACCCATTGTCACCTTAGATGGACACTCTCCTCACTTTAGTGATGATAAATCACCACAAGGGGGGAATCCTGGTGACCATAGGGGGATTGAGATGGAACATGATATAATGGAAGGTGAAACCCCTATAGGTCGAAGTAAGAAGTAGACAATGACTTGGGTAAGAGTCTTGTTGGTAAGGGTAGGTATTCAAAGTGGAGTTTACCTGCAAAAGATTATTATATCTTTCCGAGACAAGACAAAATATAGATATACAAGAAAAATAATCAAAAGGAAAATCAAGTGACGCTTTTTGTCCTATATTGCATAAGTAAACAAGAATATATATCAGCAAGTAAATGATAACAATGATTGCAAAATCTATCACCAAAAGTCAAGTAAAATGATGTAAGAGACTAAGCTAGAAATTACTAGTTTAACTCTAGGAAATATAACAAGACTTTAGTGACAATAGAAGGTTGTTAGATGATGTCATAAACAAGCTATTGTAACAGCCAAGTGGCTATAGAATTTTTTTTCTACAACATCAAAATCCAACCACCAAAATGAGCAAGCAAACCACCCAAAAGATAGCTAACTTCAAGTAGATTAATTATAGTAGCTTCCAAGCAAATTTCAAATGGTTGACTAATGAGTAAAAGATAAAGTTTGAGTGAGTTTTGTTGCAGAACTAATGGATGTAGCATAAATTTATTACAGAAACAAGAAATAATTATCCAAATTAGACACCCTAGGGGTTCAAACAAGCCAATAGCATGTAGAATTCAATCCACTTTAGAAAAATGAAATATCTCGATAAAACATGTAACCAATGCAACAATTTTATTTCTCCAATGCAATTTTTCATATTATTTCCTTTAATCTATTGGGTAATGGAGTCTTCGTTGTAATATTTGAATCCACTACTTCTCTAGGGGTGTAAGCCCTTTTACTCCCTGAAGCGGGTGAATTCAACAAAGGTAAGTCTAGGAGGGTGTAATCCCTTTTACTTCTCCTAGCAACCTTGAATAAATAGCTTATTCAATAAAAATTAAGATGAAATTGGTAGAGGGTGTATGTTCTTATACTCTTCCAAGGTTTTTATACATGAATATCATGAAACAAGAAGAAAATACCAACAAATTGCAAAAAATTCCTTACCAATTCCACAAGATAGCAAGATAAAACCCTAACTTTACCAAGTAAATTCCATCCACAAGAAAGAAATAAGCCCACTTTAGTTCCACAATAGACCAAAAAAGCATCCAAAACTTTGCACAAGAGAGAGATATGGTTAAAATGCCCAACGTGGGCAAAAATTTCATCCAAGTATGTCTTCTCCCAAGTGAGAGATCTATATAAAATGAAATGATTTTGGTCTCTATTTATACAAGAATTCTAAATTTAGTTTGTCCACATATCATTAGGGTAAACCAAAAAATAAGGAGGCCGAACTCCTTTATTTTTCCCCTTTACAAAATAAAAATGATTTTACACATAAGAAACACTAGAAACATGACGACATGCCCTAGTTGGGTGACGTTTTGGCACTTTTAGCAAATCATTGATCCTGGAGAAGAAGTAATTGGGCCTTCAAAGACCATCCCTTCATGCACTAGGGCCTTCTCTCCATCAATCATGCCAATTATCCATCAAGACATCACCACCACCATCAAACCCTAGCCCCAAATCATGGCGTCGATCTCTAGAGAGAGATGTTTAGACCTTCCAAGGTCAAACATTAGGAAAAGGGGTGCTAGGCTTCATCCTTCAAGGTGTCGCCTCATGCCTCCAAAGGAAATATTCACCATCTAGTTGCTCCGAGGGTATGGGTCATGGCATCCAACCTATGGGATACCTTCCCATTGAAGGCCTAGGATAGACTTGTTCCTCCGAATAGTCCATCAAGCGAGGTCCTACAAAGACAATTGAATGTGCCCTCCAAGGGTCTCAATTAAAATGTATCATTCTAAGTAAAATCACCTTTAATACAAGAGACACCTTATAAACATGTGCATCAAAACTACCTTTTCAAATTAAAGAAATGCTCAAAGACCCCGTGCAACTTGCCAAGTTTAGGTATGGGAGGGTTGTCAAGGTGATCTATTGGGTGAGTCATTCCTCAAGTCATGGAGTGTTTACCAAGTGGACCCTTTCTAAGTCATGCAAAGAAAATGGAGTGGATGGGGGTAAGACTTTTGGACATGGGGTTCATGGAATAAAAGGGTTTGTATTGTCTCACTTATGGGTGCCTTTTTAGAGGGAGGGTTGCACCTTCGTTTTCATTGCAACCTTTTTCCAAGCCCATTTATTGCCATTAATTATTTAAAGTGTTTCTAGGTTGAATCCAAATTGGGACTTCTACCTAAGCATGAAAAAAATTGCCCACCTTGACTCTACTTTGGTCACATTGTGCTTCCCCAAGATGAAGACAATGTGTGGGACTTCTACCTAAGCATGAAAAGCATTTCCCACACACGCTCTACCTTGGTTGGAATTTTTATATTGTTATTTTTCACGGGTCCCAATAGTTTCTTATGAGATACATTTCATTGTCCTCGGGATCCCTGGACGATCATATAGAAGGTTTATGATTGGATTTTTTCTTTTTCTATCTACAAGCCTCCGGGCCTTCATCCCCTTCTTCCCATGAAATGAGGTACAATCCCTTCTTGGGTCAGTACACCCGAAAATCCCAAAAGGTGGGGATAAGAAAAGGATGAAGTATGAAAAGTGACAAGTATGATCAAGAATGGTATGATGACTCATCGAGGATAAATCCAAGTAGAAAAACATTCCCCAAGGGTGACCACTTACTAGGGCACAATGTAAACCACCAAGGTGAAACAAGGCAAAGAGCATAATTTCCATGCATACATTCTATAATCAAAAGAATAATTAAATGCAACATACTCAAATGCCTCAAGTATTAAAGTGACACTTACCACAATACATGACTTGTGCCTTATGGAGTAAGACCCATTGTCTTCCGAAAACATGATGATGTGGTGGATGCCATCATGATAAACCAAAGAAGTGTGGTGGTGAAGTGGGTCTTCATCTGTGTAAGTAGACATCACAAGTCAATCCATCCCTTGGCACTCCATGTGTGGAACTTGAGGGCCTTGAGACATCATCTCCTTATTTATCCCTAGAAATGGGGGATAACACCTCCCAAGGATAATAACCTTAGACTCACTCCATTTATTTATAGTCTAGTTTTTTTAATGATTTGAAAGACTTGCACTACATTTTTAGACTCCATTTTTCTTNGACATCATCTCCTTATTTATCCCTAGAAATGGGGGATAACACCTCCCAAGGATAATAACCTTAGACTCACTCCATTTATTTATAGTCTAGTTTTTTTAATGATTTGAAAGACTTGCACTACATTTTTAGACTCCATTTTTCTTTCTAAAGGAGTTTCCTATAGAAAATGTACAGTTCCTGTAGAACTACACAGTTCCTGTAGAAATTTCATGTGGGTATATTTTAGCTTCAAATTTCGACTTAGTTTAATATTATTTTTCTGAAAGAATCAATAAACAATAAAAGGACAATTAGATCGATATTGATTGAAGGGCTAGCTCGCTTTATTCATGCATTAGTGTAACTTTAATTCCATTACAGGTTTATGTCATAGTTTAGAGCTTTACTTCTATCACAATTTTCTGTCATAGTTGAGATTGTATTCATATTTTTGCTTCAGTTTAACTTTCCTAATTTAGTATCTTCAAATGCAGTTCTTTTCATGCAATCTAGATTAGTTGTACTTTCATATTGGTGTGTTTACTTCAAGCAATTAGTTCAGAGTTGCTTTCTGTCATTTTATTTTCCTGCACATTTTTATCCTTTGATCATTATCAAACCTTTGCTATTGACAATTGCATATTGCACATACAATGCATATCACCTCTTAGAGTTGTACGAACCCCGTATTTACAAGTAAAGTAGGAGACCAAGGGTACAATAAATCATTTTTGTTATTCCTAGGTCCATCACTTTTTGGCGTCGTTGCCTGGGAGGTGTTGAATTGTGCATGTTATTTTCTTTTTGTTTTATTTGTGTGACTTGAAGAAGTAAAAAGGGTACCTCAATTACAAGGCCAACCTCACTATGGAATTTTTGTAGTGTAACAACCCAAGTTCTTTCACTTCATGTGAGTATTGTTATCTCATTGTCACACTCTCATTTTGCATTAAATATTAGAGAAAAAAACAACTTTTTTTCACTTTCTTTTGATTTCATGAATGACTAGACCTAGAGATAGGAAAGGAAATTTTTTACCAAAAACCCCCACCACAAAAATAGGTCCAAGCAATCTAGAGATTGGTCCTGAAACAATAGAAAATTTCTTGGAAAGGGAAGCTAGAGAATTTTAGAATCTTTCAGAAGAGAGTTAGTCCTCACCTCATTTCATAGTCGGTGAAGAAAAAATATTTGAGTTCCCTATTCGGGAATCTGATGGAGAAGCCAAGATGGAAAATATTAATCCTTCTACTTTACCTCATTTTCATGGGCTTGTATCTGAAGATCCTGACACTCTCTTGTTTGATTTTTTAGTTATATGCAGGACATATGATTATACCACTAATGAACAAAAACTCAAAATTTTTCCTTCTACCTTGAAGGATTCATCTCTAATATGGTTTCTTAGCTTGGAGGGAAATAGTATCACAACTTGGAATCAAATGAAAAAAACCTTTAGTGAAAGATATAGAGACTATTGTAGAGAAAGAGATACAAGGGATGATATTTTCAAAATGACACAAAGACCTGATAAATCTCTAGAAGACTTTGAAGAGATATTTCAACTAAGCTACAAGAGAGCTCAAAATTGCACTCTGGATGAAGATTCACTCAAGATTTTCTTACTCAGAGGAGTAAGAGATGATCTGATGGAAACATTGAATTTCCTATCCAATAGAGATATATATCAATTGGACTATGATGATATCAAAAGAATTTTCAAGAACCATTCAAGGTCCTCCAGAAAGAAAGGTAGAAGTAGTAGAGGTTTGATATCTCCGTATTCTAACCCTACAACTCATATAAAGAATGAATTAGGAGGATTAATAGAGGATATGAAGACTGATATTTTACACTCTTTATCCATGCAAATGGATACAATGCATATCAAGAAGAAACAAGAAGAAACAAAGAAGGCATTGGTTATCTATTGTCCCAAATGCACTAAAGAGCATCCTAGAAGTGAGTGCCCTTTACACCTTATAGATGTTTGTGGTATTTGTGAAGAAAATCATCGAAATAAAAAATGTCCTTCTTTGATAGGTTTGAAAGATACATTTTGAGGAGAAGAGGAGAACGTGGAATCACTATACTTCATCAATCAAAAGAGACCTCGAGCACCAAGACCATTCCAAACAGGTTTGAACTTCAATCTTGCTCAAAATTTTAGTGCATATAATTCTCAAATGTCTCCTCAACCATGGTATAACCCATCACCTTGGGAAAATCAAAACCCTTGGTAGTACTAAGGATATCCAATTCCTCCTCCATACCAATTTTTTCCCAACATGCCAAAAAATCAGTGGAGTCAACCACCACAAGAATGGAGGCCACAAAATTTCCACCAACCTGCAGTACTACCTCCTCCTCAAAACAAGACTACTCAAAACAATGCTCCTCCTAAGAAACCTCAGCTACCTTCTCAACCTTCTCCAAATATGAACAATAAGCAAGTCCAACATGTATACAACAATGATACAACTTATCAGACTTATTCTATTGAATTGCAAGAGATAAATCTTAGATCAGGAAAACATTTTCAACAACAAGTAAATCTCATAGAAAATAAAGAATCTAAGAAATAAAATATTACCTTACCTCAACCACAAGCCCCTCCTTACCCTAAAAGATTACAAGAAAATAAAACTTATACATCTAAGGAAAAAGAAATTTTAGGAGAGCTTAAGAATTTGTGCATAAAGATACCCCTCTTACAAGCTCTTAAAGATGTGCCCATTTTCAACAAGTATATCAAGGAATAATGCATTAGAAGAACATGGAGAAAAAGGAAAGATGTTCCTCCCATAAATTTCATAGGATAATTAGTTGACCTTATGCTTGGGAAGTTGATTATACCTAAATACTTGGATCGAGGGCATCCCTTAGTAAATGTACATATTAATAACAACTTGGTACAAAATAAGCTTATTGATATAGAAACTGCAATCAATGTTATGACTAAGGATACTATGCTAAGACTCAACCTTCATATATTTTTGAGAGATACACCGACTATCCTGTAGCTAGTATATAGATATACAGTCAAACCTAAAGGCATGCTGGAAGATATCGTCATCTCCATTGATTCTTGGGAGTACCCCACTGACTTCCTAATCCTTCAACCCAAGTCTCAATCCAATGGATATGCTCTCATTTTGGGAAGGCCTTGGCTGGCCAAAACAAATGCATACATTGGTTGTAGAGCAAAAAATATGACCATCATTTATGGCCTTTCCCAAAAGAAAATAGTTCTTTATCTCCGTTCCCAACCTTTGATAACAAAACATTTTCCTATGTGGGTGCAAGAGGAAGAAGACCTTAAGAAAACAAATTCCTACCCCATCTACAAAATTCACACTTCCTTGGTTGATAGTACAATTAATGAGGACACTTTCATTGAAAAGTTTCTACAAAATCAATATCTAGAAGATGTGGGAATAGAAGGGATAAATAATGATAACATATATGAAATTTCTGCAAAAAATAACACTAAATTATGGATGGATTTTTTTATTGCTGAGATAGAATATCCAACTGTCAAAACCATAGAGATCAACTCTGCAAAAACACTCAAAATCAATAATAAACTCACTAGTCAGCAGGAACAAAAATTGTTTGATGTGTTGAAAAGAAATATTGAAGCTTTTGTGTGGGCTTATAAAGACGTGAAAGGAATCTATCCTTCTATTTTTACTCACCACATTTACATCAAGGAGGACTACAAACCTATTAGGCATCCCCAAATAAGGATAAACCCTGCAATGAAAGACATAGTTAAACAAGAACTCCAAAAGTTGCTTGATGTCAGATTCATATATCTTATCTCAGATAGTGAATGGGTCTATCCTCTAGTTATTAATCCAAACAAGAATGAGAAGTGGATGATATGTGTGGATTATTGGGAGTTGAACAAGGATACTAGAAAGGACCATTTCCCCCTACCTTTTATTGACCAAGTTTTGGATGTCTTAGCCGAGAAGAAACACTTTTCCTTTCTAGATGGTTTTAGTGGATATAATCAAATCCAGATCAGTATTGAGGATCCTGACAACACCACCTTTACTTTCCCTTGGGATACATTTGCATACAAATTATTACCTTTTGGCATGTTTAATTCCCCAAGCACTTTTCAAAGAGAAATTCTTGGCATCTTTTCAAAATTCATCCACGATAAAGTTGAGATCTATATGGATGACTTTACCCATTATGGAAATTCATTTGATAAAGCCTTGGAAAATCTAGATAAGGTTCTCCAAATATGTAGAGAAATGAACCTATCCCTTAACTATGAAAAATGAAATATGATGATGAATGAAGGGATTGTTTTAGAACATCACCTGTCCTTTAGAGGCACTGAAGTATACAAAGAAAAGATCAAAATCATCACCTTACTTCCTACCCCCCTAAAATCAAAATATGTAAGAAGCTTCCTTAGAAATGTAGGATATTATAGGAGGTTTATTAAGGATTTCAGTAAAATAACTTCTCCCCTATTTACCTTATTGTCCAAAGATGTAGAGTACCACTAGAATATGAATTGTCAATAATATTTTGAAACAATCAAGGAAAAACTTACAATTTCTCCTGTATTACAAGATCCCAATTGGAGTCTCCCATTTCACATTCACCCGGATGCATCAAACAAGTATGTAGGAGCGATCTTAGGATAGGATGAAGACAATAAACCTTATGCAATTTTCTTCATAAGTAATAATTTAGCTAGTGTAGAACTAAATTATAATGTTACAAAAAATGAACTTTTAGTAGTGGTTCATGCTCTCAATAAATTCTGACATTATGTTATAGGTTATAAAGAATTTGTTCATACAGATCATCTTGTGATCAAATAGTTGATGAATAAACATGACATTAATGGTAGAATGATAAGATGGTTTTTCCTATTACAACAATTTGATCTAACTATTCTTGATAAGATTGGAAAACAAAATGTAGTTGCAGATTTCTTATCAAGATTGACCATTCCTACTGAAGAAGGCATGATTGATGACCAATTTTCATATGAGAACGTATTTTCCATGTCAACACAAACCCCCTGGTTTGATGATATAGAAATTTACCTCACAACAAGAAATTTTCCTCAACATTTGTCATACAAGGAAAGATGAAATATTGTTCGGAAAAGTGCAACTTACACTTGGGTTGCAGGCTATTTGTTCAAACTTTTCCCAGACTAGATTTTGAGGAGATGCATAAGAGAAGATAAGGTGCATGATATACTACTTTCTTGTCATGATGAACCATGTTGATGTCATTATGCATCCAAGAGGAAAACTTATAAGACCCTACAATAAGGATACTATTGGCCAACCCTACATAGAGATGCTCAACAATACACTTCACATCGTGATGAATGTCAAAGAATGGGGAAACCAATAAGGAGGAATGAAATGTCATTACAACCTCAAGTATCATTGGAACCATTTGACAAATGAGGCATGGAATTCATAGGCCCAATTGATAAACCATGGAAGATAAGTTAGCTCAACAGAGCAAGTAATATTAAAGTATTATATGCAGAAAAGGAAAGGCCGACCCTTGCTTGAAGAGACACTTGTTCACTTGGCCAGATTAGTATAAATAGAAATCTCTTGAGCTCATTTGGTAACACACTCACACTTAATAAAGTGATGCACAAGTCTAGAGGAAGAGTACAACTGCAACGACTGCAACTAGGTACTGGTCTTGGTCTGTGGTTTGGGACTTTCTGCTTGGTGCGCTACCTTTGGAGAAAGGTGCACTCTCTCTATTTTGGTTATCCTTTGGGTCTAGTGCTACTTATAGAATCATTATATCTATCAAAGGTTATGGTGCTCGAGGGTGGCTTTGTGCCTATGGTTGGGTGACAATGGTGTAGCATTGTCTATGGTGAAACGAGCACAATATTCTAATAGGTTATGGGCCCACACCACCTTCAGAACAGTCTAACCACTAGAAGGTAGATCCGTAGCTCTTTGTCAAGCTCATTGTATCACAATTGCAGTTGTAGTGCTAGTTCCTTCATGCCCGTTCCTTCATGCTAGTTCCTTCATGTCAGTTGTAAAACCAGTTGCAGTGTCAATTACTGTGTCAGTTGCATCATCAATTGTAGTGCCAACACCAGTTGCAGTGAAAGTTTTTGTGAAGTATTGGAACTCATTTTTGGTTATCCTAGTGTGCCTTAACCCAGTGCATCTCCTGGTTCCCTCAACCATAAAAAATTTCAAAGTTGAATTTTTGGGTCAAAGTCAAAGTTTGACTGATGAAAGTCAAGGTTTGACTGGTAAAAGTCAAAATATAGGTCAAGGTCAAAGTCAACGACAGTCATGAATTCCTCTATAAAATCAGAGTGGCGCAAAAGAAGCATGGTCTCTTAGTAGAGCATGGAAGATAAGGATTGACATCATCCTTGCAAAGAACAAAGGGAAAAATTATGGAACCACAGACTAAAGAGCAGGAGTCAAAGGATGAAGAGTTTGATTTTTGGAGATTCCAAGCACATGAACATGGAGTAGGAGAAACACTAAAAATAAAATATTGCAGATCTGAATCTCTAGAAAGAGAAGGGATATTTGTCCAACAATTAATCGTAGAGCTAGAAAGATCTCAGATCTAATATATTCACAGGAACAACAAACTCTCCAAGTTGGAAAGAATACTTGTCTTAGAATAAAAGCAACTCAATAAGAACAATAGCCAGACTCCAAGTTTTCATATCAGGTTTGATATTTTTATTATTGTTTCTTAAGTGAGTATTGCAATCCTTTAGATTTTATTAATGCTAGGAACAAATGAATACTTAGTAGCATGTACTATTAATATAAATTCTTATTGTACTTAATTGTAATATGAACTAACATCTCCTCTAGGAGACATTTCTTGTTTTTTTTCTGAAGAAGGACACCTTGGTAATTCTATTATGAATTACTATTCAATTGATATGTTCTTATATAAAATGCTATTATATTGGAATAATTTTTCTTTTGTTGTCTCTGTTTTAGGCAGGTTATCCTACATATGCTAGGAAGGTTACCACAAAAAAGAAAGACTTGAAAGGACTTAGAGGGAGTCAAACTTCAGAGGGATTCAGTGATTAGGAAGAAGCAAGGTTTTGTGACACTTTGTAGGATGCATAGGGACATGTAGCATATGAAAGCATGGTTTGAGGATTCTCTCAGGTAAAGGGAGTTGATGGAAGAATTTGAAAAAGAAGGATCTTGTAGGAATTTGTGCCGAGTTGTAGGCCTTCGTGCTGAGTTGTAGGCCTTTGTGCCGAGTTGTAGGCCTTCATGCTGAGTTCTAGGCCTTTGTGCGAAGTTGTAGGCCTTTGTGCTGAGTTGTAGGCCTTTGTGCCGAGTTGTAGGCCTTCAGGCCGAGTTGTAGGCTTTGTGCTAAGTTATAGGCCTTGTGTCGAGTTGTAGGATTCATGCCGAGTTGTAGGTATTGTGCTAAGTTCTAGGATTCATTCTGAGTTGTAGGATTTATGTTGAGCTATAGGCTACTCTAGTGAGATGGTTTGGTATGCCGAGTTGTTGCTACACTAGTGAGACAGTCTGGTATGCTAGTAGCATAGTCAAGAACTTGTATTGATGTGATGGCATTGCTTGTAATATGATATGGGTGACCATGAGATAGCCTATGTAGCTCTGGTGATGCTACTAGTCTACAAGACCATGTAGGTCTTATGCCATGTAAGATGGATGGATAACGATGATAGTAATGATGATACTCACAATATGGGTGTATCCATGGGTGAGAATGTCATGCAGGTGTATCCCATGATGATGATTGTGACACACACTACGAGATGTGTCTCTAGTGTTCTCTAGCGGGTTGTGTCCCCTAGGCAAGATTGAGAGGTCCACAGGGGTGTATCCATGTGTGACATAATGATACTACCAGTAGCATTGTATGCATAACCATGAAGAGAGGATCATGGCATATCGAGAAAGTCTATGAAGACCAGAAGGGAACATCATGGTTAAATAACTTCCTAGCTAAGAGGGAGTGTTGATGTTTTGGTAGCTGGAGGAGGTATTAACCTCCATGGATAAAACTTTGACTAGAATAGAATATTCCAAAATCAAGAGAAAACCTAAACATATGTGTGAAAACCCTGGAATACAAGTTGGCTCAACATAATAAGTAATATTGAAGTATTATATGAAGAAAAGGACAGATCGACCCTGCTTGAAGAGACATGTGTTCACCTGGCCATATTAGTATAAATAGAAGGCACTTGGGCTCATTTGGTAACACACCCACACTCAAGAAAGTGATGTGAAATTCTAGAGGAAGAGTGCAACTACAACGACTGCATCCGGGTATTGGTATTGGTCTGTGGTTTGGGACTTTCTACTTGGTGCGATACCTTTTTAGAAAGGTGCACTCTCTCTCTCTCTCTTGGTTATCCTTTGGGTCTAGTCCTACTTACAGAATCATTCTATATGTCAAAGTTTATGGTGCTCAGGGGTGGCTTTGTGCCTATGGTTAGGTGACAATGGTGCAGCATTGTCTATGGTGAAATGAGCACAATATTATAACACACTGGCTATCTACCAAAATGGGACAAAGTGAGGGCCAAGAAGGATGTGACAGAATCAAATGTAGTTGCATTCCTCCAATACTGCATATTCTCAAGGTTTGGTTATCCAAGGGATATAGTCACAGATCAAGGTCCTTAATTTACATTAATGCTTGTTGAAGAAATCATGAGGGATCATAACATTCACCACAAGAATTCAACATCTACCATCCTCAAGAAAATGGGCAAGCGAGAGCTAGAAAACATCCTCACTAAAACAATGAGCATGAACAAGAAATATTGGTCAAAGAAGCTCACAAAAGAAACATGGGAATACAACATTACATGGAAAACTACCACATGGATTACTCCTTTTGAATTAGTTTATGGTAAGAAATCCATGCTTCCTATTGAATTTGAATATCATACATTTATAAAAACAACTGAATTAGACATGAATTTGCAGCTAGCACAAAAAGAAATATTGATCCGACTAAATGCAATAGATGAGTACATGATGAAATCCCTCTTCAAGACTGAAGTGGTGCAACAACAAAGAAAGGATTGGGATGACAAGAAGATTAAGTATATAAAATTCAAAGAGGAAGATTAGGATATGTTATATGAATCAAGATTTAAGGACTCAAAGGGAAGATGATGACTTGGTGGTTAGGGCCTTACAACATTGAAAACTGTTATGACAATGGTTCAGTCCAGGTTAGAATCATTAATGAGGAAAATATACCCTTACTAGTGAATGGATTCAGGCTAAATATCTACAACAAGCCACCGACAAAAGAAGAATTTACATAAATAATAAAAAAGAAAAACTTGGATGTGATTGATAGCAGGCATGCTCTCAATCCATCCACATGATGACATATAGAAAAAAAGAATATTAATCTTGGATGAAAACCTCCCAGAGGCATCTAGGATAGATCTGAAGAAAAAATGAATATCCTCATCAGGAAAACTTCTTATAAGCTTGATGAGGCAAGGCATTGGTGAAAACTAGTGATCACACTTCTGCCTTGAGAAAAAAAAAGACAAAAAAAAAAACAAAAGGAAAAAAATAAAATAAAATTGGTACTAATATTTTTTTTTGCAAGTACCAGGAACTTCTTTACTACAACAATATGCACATGAATAAAATCAACGGTTAGTAAGAATAGTAATAATTCACACCTTTCCCATCAATTTTCACAATTTTTTATGATTCATAAATAAAATTTTCCATCATCTCCATATGATCATCCATATTTTTCATTTCTATCATACATACCACTTCCCATACCCAACATGTTTTGTTTTACCCTTCATTTCAATAAAAACAATATCCAAGGTTATTCTACAGGATCAACCTCCAACATTCTATAGGATCAACCTAACGAGACAATTTCTACAAATAATGGAAGGCAAACAAACTCAAGACCAATATCAACAATAAAACAACATTCTCAACCGTTATTTCCATCAGATATGCCCTCGAGTTGGAAAAAAATAAACTTCTACAGGATACTCTGTATCCTTTAGAAAATATTCAACAGGGCAAAAATATATCTACATGATTCTCTATATCATGTAGATCGATTAAAGGCCACATTCTTCTAACACATTTCACATCTCATCTCGAGGAAAACATAAAAAAAAATCCAATGACATCTTCAATGACACAAGTCATCATTTTCCATTACTCCGGCCACTCACAAGAAGAAAAATTGATGTGCATGCAAAGGTAAATAAGGTAAAACAACTATCTATCCTCTCAAATGTTTCATTAACCTTCATACAATTTACTTATGATTATTTCATATGGTCTAAAGTATTTATAAATTCATTGAGGTGATGGAAATGAGGTCATTTACATCTTGTTAACTAGGGGGTGGCATAATTTGTGCCAAGATTTGAATTAACATATGGAGATTAAGTGGTTTAAGTGGAGGTTTATTTATTTGAGTTAAAAAGGGCATGAATCAAGGAATTATGAATACACAAGTTGACTGTTGTTGTACTATTGTGACAAGACATCAATCCTATCCACAATTTGAGGGTATTACTCAGAGTTAGAAAAATCGTAGAACCATTTTGAATTTGAAGAAGAAGAATGGCTCTAGTCAGGTGAAATTAGGAATCTAAGCTCATAGGAGAAGAGGGAAAACAAAACAATCAACCAAGGGATCCAAGGACGTTGCCAGAGAAGAATTTCTAGACTATAGATAGCCATAAAACCCTAGAAAAAAAAATGTCTCTTCAATCTCGAACATTTTTTGCATCCATTTCATTTTTCAAGTGTTTTTGACCTATGGTCATTCTTGGAAAGTTTTATGGTCATTAAACAACAAGCAAGTCGCACCCTACAGAAACCTGTTTTTTTTCCACAAGTTACAATCCTGTAGAATTTGTCCTAAGACATGAACCAACCTTCCATGCATTGAGATCCCTCAAAATGCTAATGTTACGAACCTATGGTTGAACCCTCTCGACACTATAATTTTTCATGAATCGTAAAAAATGCACCTTGTAGAAATTTTGATTTACATAGTTCCTGTGGAAATCTATTTCTAAACGATCTGTTTATAAAGGAATGACTACAAAAAAGAATACCAACTTTGAATTTTTCAGATAAAAACCCTCATCTTTCCCTTTTTCTTCAATAAAAAACTTTTGCTGAATTTTTCGACCACCAATTTACCTAAAAACCAACTCAACTTATCATCCTCTCTAAGGAGTAAGTAGACTTAAATATTCTATAGGAAACCTTCATCCTTCCTCTCCACTCATAAACAATTATGGGAGGAGGATTTAAGAGAAGGGAACCAGCATAGCTCTCCAGGGTTTATGACAACCCTTAGATTGTGGAATTGTTTCAAAAATGTGAGTGGTTGGGTTAGTTTGAGAGACTAAGGGGGTTTGATGATGAGGTGTCCATGGAGTTTGCGCAAAATTTCCAGAACATACAAGATCATGAATATGTGACTACAATCAGGGGGATAACCATTAGGATTAATGAATCTTCCATAAAAAAAGTTTCTAGTTTACCTTTGGGCATCCCTTGGGACAATGAAGAAAGGTAAGAAGCCATTAATTCCAAGAAGGAATTCTTATTTCATAATGAGAAACCCGATGAGGATAAAAATGGCATAAAAAGGTAAATCCTCCCTCACCCATGGTAGGAGGTAGCATACCACATCATCAAATACATTACTTTTGAGGGTAGGATGAGTGTCGTATATGCCTACCATTTCAAACTATTGCATTAGCTTAGGAATCTTCCAAATTAGGAAGAACACTTGAATCTGAGTGTCCCCTATTTTGTTCTTTAGTCACTAAAGGAGATGAGCCTAAAAGTACAAAGAGGGAAATAAGAATTCTTAGCACATCACGGCCTCATCAAGCTGATAGTCTCATATGCTCTTAATAGAATGAAACATATAATTTTGTGGGCATATTTCATCAACATCGATAGACAAGCTTCTGAAGAAGTGCAGGCAGCCATGAGTGAGGAAGAAAGAAACAAGGGAGAGGAACCCAAGAGACTCACCAAGCCCAAAAAAGAAAAATAAAAAAATAGCGGGGGAAGGAAAAGATATATGAAGAAGATAAAGAGGTGGTTAATGTCTTAACTTCTTTAGGGACCCCTACAATCATCCCTTTGAAAATCACCACTATAGATTGGATGCAGCCCAGAAGGAGGAGGTCCAATAGAATTAAGAAAAGTTGGAAAAAGAGGAGCCCAATACCATTAGCCCCACTCACTATCACACCCCAAGTAGAGGAAGTTAAGGACTCTCCTAATCCAAAACAACAAAAAGAAACAAAGGGGAAGGAGCCTCAAGAGGAGACTGTAATGAAAAAGGAAAGACTAATGGAAGGGACCTCAAAAACAAAAACTCATGTGAATTTTTTTTGTGCAACCTTGTTGGAACTAGAGAAATACAAGGTTGATGCCATCAAATGGAAAAGTTTGGTAGAATATAGTAAAGGAAAGATGAAAAAGGAGGTTGCTCAAGAGTTGGAGTAGCAACTCCAACTTATGCAAGAAAAGTTCTAAATTTTGACTATGTAGAAAGTAGTTTACAACCAAAATATGAAACTAGAGAACCAAAAACTTCAACAACAATTAAGTAAGGTAAGAAGAGATATGCATGAGAATAGTGAACAAGTGGATATTATGGAAGCAACTATCAAAACAATGGCCAAAGTATTTGAATAAATGTTGGAATCCAGGCCACCAGCTAGAACATACACATTGTTCCTAAAAGAACAGTGGCACAAAAATCATATTACACACTTAGCCAAGTTTGTGAAATTCAACCTTGATACACCCAAAGATTTCCTAGATGCATACCAGGGTTGTAACATTGAAGAAAAATCTAAGCTTTGTGAATTCTACCTGCATAACCTTGTCTTACCACACCCCTACAACTGGAATCCCAATCCATAGGTAGGGGATGTGCAATTGATGGACTTTGCCTCTTGGGTAAGGCATGAAGAAATGAGGGGAAAAGAATTCAAAAAGTATAAGGAAGAAGAACGAAAAACACCCTTGTGGATCAAGGATAAGCAACCAGACCTAGAGATGTCATCGACAACCATCATAGTCTCTCTTTGGATAGGGAGGTAGTCCTGGATGGGTGGCCAAGAAGAGGGAAACAATACCCCATCTTGATGACATAGTGATATTATTGGGAGAAGTAGCAGTAGAAGCTTGCCATAGGAGGTGGAATTATTTGCCTCATGGATTGAGAACCAATGAGCCTCACTCTCCAATTGACAAGATTGTAAGAAATAAGGGATACCATGAGCAACAATTTGTCACCAAGTATATAGCTTGGGATATGAGAGAGGAATTCAACAAGCAACAATAGGAACAACAGTAGAAAGTTGATAAACATCAGGGTAATGAAAAAAAACATTATGTTGAGTAGACATAAGGCATTTAGAAGTAGTGGCATGATGGAAAATAGAGGAATAGTGGGAAGTAGCAGGATACACAACAACAATAGAATTAGTGATATCAGAAAAAACAAATTTTTTGTTGAACAAAGGGTGTGCAAAAGTTCATCTGGGGGGTGATGAGGAGCCTCATTATTGTCCATTATAAAGGATCATCTTTGGCACATTTTTCCACCACAAAATGACTTAATGTTTGCTTTTGAACATATTTAATAGTCATTCATGGGTACTTTGTATGTTTCTTAATGAATGTATGATTGAGGTGGATTTTTGTGTATAAAATACCTTTTTTCACTAATTCTTCTGGAAAAAGATGTGTGTTCCACCAAACAGATCGAACTGCAGGAGTCAAGGGTACCGACCTCCTAGAAACAGGGGATTTTGTCTCATCAAGTGAGTTGCTAGCAAAAGATCAAGAGAAATTGTTTATAACTACCTCCAAGAATGCTCATTGTGCATTTATGACCACTTTTGATCAGTAGAATTTGGAAAATACAGATGTAAATGGATGAGATCCCTCATTTATTCATTTCTCTCCTTGATTTAGGAAGGGAGGTCAAAATCTCTAGTTATATATAGGTCTATAGTTTGGGAGAGATATATAGAGAATTTTTGGAGAAGCATTATATGGAGATGTTCTACAAGATTTTTTGTTGAATACTAAGAACTCTGATGTTCATGATATATTGCTGATATCTATGAAATAAAAATGGTTTTGCCTTCAGTCCATTAAAGTTTCTTTTAGGTTCCTTGTGCTTCTTGGGTAGGGCCCATCCAAGAGGGCTCAAGGACCCTTTTTACTATTTCTGTAGTTTTCATGCATATTAGTTAGTTCTTAGATAGTGTTTCACTCTCTATTGAAGTTGGATTTAGTTTGCATGCTCAATTTCAATTTATGTTAAGGTTATGACTAACTAGCGAGTTGTAGCAGCATCCTATAGAAATGTTCAACATCCTCTTGGATCACTCCTAAGTTTCTCCCAAGGATAATAACCTTAGACTCACTCCATTTATTTATAGTCTATATTTGTTCATGATTTTAAAGACTTGCACTACCTTTTTAGACTCCATTTTTCTTCCTGTAGGAGTTTCCTGTAGAAACATACAGTTCCTATAGAATTGCACAATTCATGTAGAAATCTCTTGTAGGTCTATTTTAGCTTCAGATTTTGATTTAGTTTAATCTTATTTTAATGAAAGCATCAATAAACAATAAAATGACAATTGGATTGATATTGATCAAAGGGTTATCTCTGTTTATTCATGCATTAGTGTAACTTTACTTCCATTGCAATTTTTTTTCATAGTTCAGATTGTATTCATCTTTTTGCTTCAGTTTAACTTTCCTAATTCGGTACTCTTTAAATGAAGTTCTTTTACTGCAATATATATTGGTTGTACTTTCATATTGGTATGTTTCCTTCATGCAATTAGTTTAGAGTTGCTTTCTGTCATTTGACTTTCCTGCACATTTTCAGCCTTTGATCATTCTCAAACCTTTGCTATCGACAATTGCATATTACACATACAGTGCATAGCACCTCTTAAGTTTGTATGAACCCTAGGTTGAAAAGTAAAGTAGGATACCAAGTGTACATTAAATCATTGTTATTATTCCTGGTTCCATCAAGTATTTCTTAACTTTCATTGATGACTTTTCCAGACACACTTGGTTTTACTTCTTAAAACTTGAGAGCAAAGTTTTTGATAGGTTTTTAACCTACAAGGCCCTTGTATAAAAGAAATATGGACATCAACTTCAAATGTTAACAACAATTAATGGAGGAAAATATGCGAACTATAATTTTACAATTTACTGCATGGCACAAGGAATCCAAATGTAACACATTATTCCATATACACCACAACAAAATGGGGTTGTCAAGAGAAAGAGTCGCACATTAATAGAAATGGCTAATTGTATGATCCAATATAAGGAATTAAGTCTAAAGTATTGGGAGGAAGACATTAACTGTGCAAATTACATAGTAAATCACACTCCCACAAATTCTCTTAAAAATATAACACTGTAAGAAGCATGGAATAAAATTAAGCCACATGTAAGTCACTTATGTGTATTTGGCAATGCAGAATGGGCTCACATTCCCGATGAGAAAAGGAAAGATTCACAACCTAGAAGTGAGTAATGTATTTTGTTTTGTTATTCTGAAGATGTCAAAGGTTACATACTTCTTCAACCTCATTCTAATTAAATTATTATTAGAAGAGATGTTAAATTTGATGAAAATATCTTGGCCTGCGAGCCTAATTTGATGTTTGTGCCTTCTTTAGCCTATGAGTGATCTTCGATGTTTGTCCCATATTTTGTTCCTATTTTGGTTTCTTCTTCTTCATCTTCAGATGATTACAATGAGGATGAAAAACCACCTTTTTCTATTCACCTTCCTTCATATGAGTCCAATGAACATGAACTTGCACCAACACCACCACTTCTTAGATGGGTCTGTTCAACACAAGAAGCAATTGGTGATATTGTCGGTGATCCTTCATATCAACGTCAAACACATTCATAGTTCCAATGAGCCTCCTCTATTTTGGCTCAAGTTTTAGAGACTCATGATCCAAAGAAATTTGTATAAGGTTCAGGTCATCCGAATTGGGATACAATAATGAATGGAGAGTATCACACTTTAATGGCGAACGATACTTGGGATCTTGTACCTCTTCCAAAAGGAAGAAAATTTTTCAGATGTAAATGGGTCTATAAAAATAAGTGTGCATCACATGGAAGTGTTGAAAGACACAAGGCTTGGTTAGTTTCCAAAGGGTTCTCTCAAGTTGAAGTCATTGACTATAATGAAACCTTTGGCCCATAACCAAAATCAAATCCATCCGCCTTGTTCTAACCCTTGTTGCCTCACATAATGGGAGGTCCATCAATTGAAATACATGTGTTGTCAAGCACAAGAGTCCCCCCATAGAATGAAAGAGGAACTCTTTTTATACATATGTTTTGTTTAAAAATAAAATAACAACTAATAAATGCATATCCACAAGTTTCTCATGTGGTTTGCTAACAATTAGCAAATAATAAATGAGATCCACAAGTTTCTCATGTGGTTTTCTAGCATTTAGAAAATAATTAACGACTCATACATAATTCCAAAATCCTTATTAACAACTCAAACTAAACATGTATAATAATTCCAAAATTATTTCCATATGTAAGATGGTCAATGATATTCCAAATTCATGGCATATCTTGATGGTTGTGAATTGATCTAAATTAAAACTGTGTAGCAACAAATGTGTAGTAGCAACTGTGTAACAACAATAATAATAGTAGGTGTTACAACAACAACATTGAAAGGTGTTACAACAACGGTACTGGCAGGTGTCATAGTAAAAACATAGTGTTGCAACTTATGTGAGGTGTCGCAGCTTCTGCGTGGGTGTTACATCAAATAATAAAATGTCAATTTCTCAAAAAGTGCGATCTGTGTTGTTGATATATTTTGAGGATAGGCTTATGTTGGGATGACGATTCCTCGTATTAAAAATATAAAGTACCCACTTCACAAATTTGTTGTTATAGTAGTAACAACAGTGACAATTAGTTATGCAACAATCCCAAACTAACCCATTTTTCAAATATAATGAAAAATATGTTATTTTTCTAATATTTAACAATAATTCACATTAAATACTAAGGAAATGAAATGGAAAACACTTTGGGTCTAAATCCCACACATAAGTAATAAAACAGAGTAATGCATGGTCATATGTAAGCGAAAACGGATTAAAAATAGGGGAAAGAGGATGTAAAAATATGACATTTATGCAACCTGAAAATAATTAGGCTTGGTTACAAGCTAGTAGAGAGTATGGAATTTTGCTATTGTAGGGCAATTTTGGAACATATTTGGATGTAATTATTCTACAACTCTATTGAAGTATTTTTTTATTAATACAAATCTCCCAGTTATGGTTTAAAAAAAACATTTAATCAATTTCACACCATGACTAGAGAGAAAAAACATGTATCCATAAATAAAATTGTGAAATTTTACCACATTGACATTCAATCAATTTCACATCATCAAAACAAAAAACCATGTATATATAAATGTGCCGATAAGATTTTAAATTAAATCGTAAAATAACCATGTCATTATTTCTACCTATAAACAAGTGGTATATTTTCACACCATCAAAACATCAACTTTGTACACAATATTGCATGGAAAAATATGTACACATCTAAGGAAATGAAATGAATTTGACATTGGAAGTTGATTGAAAAATTGAAGTTCCCTCATCATATTCTGAACCCTCCTCATTCTCACTATATAAAACCATAATTAAAGAACATGAGTTCAACAAAATAAAATAAAATAAAAATTGCTGACATCTAAAGATGTAATAAAAAAGCATATAAGTAAAATAGTTTCCAATACCCTCTCATTCCTCTGAGTCACCCTTATCATCTTTAGTCTAGAAGAATATAATATTTCAATTAGTGAATGAAAAATTCCAACTACATATTGGTTAAAAAATAAAAACATAATTAACAATTAATTACATTGAGCATGGGATGCATATCTTCCACCATTATTTCATAATCCTTCCTTAGGGTGTTGGCCCTTGACCAAGTTTTGGGGAACACTTGGTCATATTTGATCGTTTTTGGGACTTCGACAGCCTATCAAAGATGGAGCACCAAGCAAAGCAGAGATTGTGGAAACTAGACCCCCTTTTGGGTCCTTTTTGGGTTTTTGGGGATAATGTAATGGGATTAGGATGTCGGTCCGTGGGTTTACCCACACTTAGACCCACTTTTGTAATGTATAAGTAGAAGTCTAGGCTATGTAAGAAGCAATACTAGAGGCTCTTAAGCGAAGTTAGTAGTGGCTTAGTGCTAAGAGCTGATCTATGTGATTGTTGCACAGGGGTAGACCCAGGGTTCAACGCTACAACATTGTACCAACAAAACCCTAACTACCGGCCTATTCAGAAACACTTGCGAAGCAGATGAAGTCTCACCCGAGGTAGAGGCAAGGGTGGTTGTAGGACTCAAGCATTTGCACCCTTAGCTGGGACACAGATCTGTGATTACACACTTAGCAAAGCACTTAGCATTAATAGTTACTTAGAATTAGCCTTTATCTCACTTCACAGGTAACACATAGCATCACAGTAGGTTCTTAGATCTAAGATAATTCAGTACTTAGCTACAACAAGATAGGTTAGATTCAATAGATCAAGCACTAAGCATCTTACATATCAGATCTAACATGCATTCATATCTCATAAGCACAAAACATCAATAGATCTATTTAATCAAATCAAAGAACTTAGCAAGGAGAGAGAGACAAACACATCAACACAACACACAAAGTTATCGTGGTTCACCCCCACCCTGGGGATACGTCCACAAAGTCTTCTTCTTTATTATCTCGGTCAAGCATTTACATCATAGAGCTTCAACAATCCTTACTTCGCACAGGACAAAATATCTGCGCAGCTCGCTAGATCCTTCTTCCTTGCACTAACGCACAAAGCCTTCTACAATATCTTGCACTTAGCCTCTTACAATATGCACAGAGAACTTACAATCATTACCATCACTTAGCACACTTACAACTCTTAGATCACATAGATCCAACTTATCACCCCCTCCTTACTTCGCCTATACATATATTTATACATACAAAAGTGGGCCTAAATGTGGGTAAACCCACGGGCCAGCATCCCTTTCCCGTTACATTAACCCAAAAACAAAAAAAGGACCCAAAGTGGGCCGAGATCCTGTGATCTCTACTTCGCGTTGTGCTCCATGTTTGACAAGCCGTCAAAGTCCCAAAATGGTCAAATATGACCAAGTATTCTTCAAAACTTGGTCAAGGGCCAACAATGATAGACTTGCAGAGCTAAGTGCAAGTGTTGTAAGTGCTAAGTGCATAGATTGTAAGAAGGCCTTGTGCTAGAAGTTACTCAGGGAAGGAGGATCTAGCGAGCTGCACAGATCTCCTATCTTGTGTGGAGTAGGGTTTTGAGGCTTTGTGCTTGTAACTGATTGGCCGGCAATAACAAAGGAGAAGAGTTGGTGGATGTAGCCCCAGGGAGGGGGTGAACCACGTAAATACTGTGTGTTGTGCTTTGTTCTTATCCTGATGTGTTTGTATTGCTAAGTGCTTTGATATGATTAGATAAATTTGCTTATGCTTAGTGCTAGTAATGTGTATGAATGCTAGACCTGATGTATATGAATATACTAAGTGCTTGATTTACCAGATCTAGTCTATCTTGTTGTTGTTGTGCTGAGTTAACTTAGATCTAAGTGAGTACTTTGATGCTCTGTGCTATCTGCGAAGTAAGATAAGGGTTAAATCTACATGAATTGTTGATTCTAAGTGCCTTCCTAAGTGTTGTAATCACAGATTTGTTTCCTAGCTAAGGTTGCATACACCTGAGTCTTGCAACCACCCCTACCTCTACCTCGGGTGAGACTTCATCTGCTTCATAGGTGTTTCCGAAAGGGCCGGTAGTTAGGGATTTGTTGGTGCGCTCTTGAGCATTGAACCCTAGGTCTTCCCTTGTGCCAAAAAATGGTTCCATTGCCAGGACCTGAAACTGTGATTGCTAGGAACTAAAAAAGAAGAAGCGTGTGCAAAGAAGCTCTGTGTGTAGATCTGTCACTCTGGTGAACAGTACTCTACTTGACCTGTAAAGCTTTGTGATGAAAAAAAAAAGCTAGATCTAAAGAAAAGAGGTAAGATCTGTAAACTTTGTGCTCTAAGAAAGGTAAGAGCACAAATTTTTGTTTTTGAAAAGCTTTATGCTTTGATAAAGGTAAGACTAGTGAAAAGGTTTAGATCTAGAAGCTTTGTGCTCTATAGAGATAAGATAAGTGGAAATTTTTGTTTCTGAAGTATGAATCTAGGTATGTTTGATAGATTATGTCCTAGCTTGAAAATTAGGGCATTGTTAGATGAAAGAAGGCTTGATATGAATAGATCTGATAAGAATAATGAAAGATATGTTATACCTATGCATATAAAGAATGTTTGGACTAACAAGTGGATGCAAGATCCTAGAAAGAAATTTTTGCAGGCTAGCCATTATGATCCTAGCCCACAGTACAGAAAATGCTAGGGATCATTCAAGAGAAAGAGAGGATTAACTCTTTGTTATAGTTGCAGAAGACCGAGACCTCTTGCTAAGAAATGCCCTGGGAGAAAACCTAGTTGCCTATGTTGTAAGGCTATGGACCATGAAGTATTGGATTGCCCTAGAATGATTGTTAAACTTGAAAAGATGAATATGGAACAAGCAAACCCTAAGGGATATCAAGAGACTAAGATTATAGGAGAACCCCATAAATAATCAGAGATTGTACTACTGAAAATGAAAGAAACCCTGAATGAACATAGAGATGCTAGTTTATTAGAGATTGTCAAAGGGAAGGAGAAAATCGAAGTAAGAATAGGATAATTCAACATTGACTGTGCTCTAGATGAGAAAAAACAGGTGAATATTATGACAGAAAGCACTTGGGAAACCCTAGGACGGCCTGCTATGGTTCCTTCACTAGGAGGAATAGGGTTGTTTAAAGGAAAAATGGTAACCCTATGTGGAAGGATTACCCAGATAGCTATGAGTACCCATGGAGCTTCGACAAAGGAGGAATTTGAAGTTATTAAGTTTATTGAGGACAGTGCCCCATTTCTAGCTTTGTTAGGCAAGATCTGGATTGAGAAAGACTAGATCTGAAGAAAAGAAGAAGAGGATGCCCTAGATCAGAAGAAGAAAGATCTAATGGAGTTTATGACCAGAAGGATTGCCTACTTGATGAAGGAACAGGATAACAGATCGAAGTTATTTGACACCAAGGACTTGGATGTCGAAGTTGTAAGAGCATTAGAAGGACCACAAAAGATTGAAATACCTGGTCCAAATGTCAAAGGAGTATTACCCTTGGATCTTAAGGAAGAATCTCAACAGAGCAAAGTGACTATGTCGAAAGAAGATAAGAATCATAATGGAAAAAGAATGACCGAGACGAAGCTCACTAGGAATAAGGCTAGAAAGCTAAGTAAGAAGAGAGCCAAGATCGAAAAGTTATAGAAGGTTTCAGAGGAAACCTCGTAGAAGGAAAAATTGCAAGAATTGAGCTTCTCCGAGATATCAGAACAATGACATATGGCACTTCATCGTGATGAAGTGATATAGTTGTTGGAAGGTATTATAACCGTTCGATCGGATCTTGAACGGGCTCAACACCAGACCATTAAACCACACCATAAAGGACCGAACTAGAGTTAAAGAAGCCTTGTATCCATTGCAAACAATCTGTTACAGAGTTACTTACTTATTTCGTCGTGCCATGCACGAAAGACACTTTTGCTAATTGTGAATTTGAGCCCGCAAACTACAAGAATTGTGAATGGTGATCACTCCACTCTTACTCTCTACCTTATTACAGTGCCTACGTTCCCTTGAGAACCCAAGCGTATATGTCCAAAGAATTTAGCGCAGCTGAAGAATCTGTAAGAGAGGTGCTCGCTAGCCTCAGAGATTAAAGAGTCATGTCGGAGAGAGGAATTTCTATAGGATTACAAGCATTATCGACGAGAGGAGTGCAAGCCTTCCCGTCAACTACTCGAGAAGGAACATCCTGAGCCGACGCAGAAAGGAGAAATAAACATAAAGATGATATAGCCAATGCGAAGTTGGTCCCATCCATCCTACCTGCTTACATACCACCTCTAAGTGGTGCGATTAACAGAGACAGTGTACCTAGAGACTTTGAGTACACTCTAGTCACTACATACCTACCGAAAGGAGTACGCACCTACTACGTAGATCAGGGCAAGATTGACGCATTGAAGTTTTGTGACTTCAACTTGGGGGATCGTAAAGTTTACAACATGCTCACCCCGTATAAGTACTTCATGAGAACCAAAGGAAAGAATTCAAAGATCGTCCCTCAGCAATGGATGATGAACCTCACATAGTCCACTCTACTCAACGTTATGAAGATACCGCACTTCAATAGACACCAGGAGGTGAATGCTTGTGTGAAGCTACTACTAGCAAGTTATCATGGAGAATACTTGTGGTTAAACCGCCATATAACCGTTGATATGGCACTGATCAATCGAATCACCAATCTTATCATGCAGGGCCCTGATCCCCATGATTACTATCCTGGAAAGACCATGGACTGTGCTCTTTCCCAGAAGATCAAATAAGCTTATGGCAATGTTGACAAGGGTGCATGAGGTTATAAGTAGCTTCTATTGAAAGTGGTGTAGTGCACCTCACCTGTCAACTGATCGCAGGAAAGTTGGTACGCAAGAACCGACCCACACAAGTATCTGACTTTGTAGTTGACCTCACAGGGAAGTGCGCAGAGAGATTACAGATGAACTGGGCGAAGTACCTGGTGAATCAACTAGAGATTGATTGCAGAGAAGCCTAGGATCAAGGGCATGAACTCCACTTTAGCTGGCTCTTGATACTAATCACTTTTGTTGCATGGGAGCTACTGGAAGGTGCAACCTTCCCGGACATCGACCCCCTTGAGCCACTAGCCGCAAAGTTCAGTACACTATGGTACTCGAACAATATGAACAAGCAATGGCAGTCAACTGTCATCTTCCACACTTATTACAACCAGTTGAAAGTAGCTATAGGAGGTGAAACTCGCATAACCCCGAACACTTTATAAAGGTTCTGACCTCTGACGAAGTTCAGCGTGGACTGCCATTTTATATACCTCACACCATGAGATGATGAGCACCAAGAACAACTTTAGTCATATTATAAGTTGACAGAAGAAGACCTAGAAGAGATCACCAAGGGATGGTCGGTAGACCTCCTTGTTTCAGTAGATCCTGTGGATATCTCAGACATCGATAGCCTAGAAGCTACGCAGAATACACCAGGGCCTAGCAATACAAAGAAGACAAAGAAAACGAAGAAGGATGAGGAATTCCAGGATGTAGACAATAGATCTATAAGGATAGACTCCATTACACTAGATCAAGGAGGTGATGGAGAAAACTTAGAGGAAGTCGAATAGAGACCAGGAGATGAAGTAGAAATCATAAATAAGAGGAAGGGCTCGCCTCCGATATCTCCCTCTTGGAAGAAATCAAAAGCACCCATAACTAAGCTACAGACCACCCTCAATCCAGATGACTTCAACTTCCTCATCGCAACCCTGAATGAATCTATATAAGAGATATTAGAAAAGAAGGAAGCTAAGAAAGAGACAATGTATAATAGGATAGGAAATTGACATCCAAGGAGTGCAGCAGGCACTTCAATCTAACCGCATAGTCTCCACTACGCCTCTACCTGAAGGAACAACAGAAGTGGGAGATGAACCAGTTCAACTCCGTCGAACTGTGGATACATTTGAAGCTTGACTTTGAAATGCAGAAGAGAAAGCAGAGCAAGCCACTCAGGCTTTGGCACAAGTATAGGGAGTACTTGTCAAACAACGCAGTACTGTAGAAAGAGAGAAGCTTGCTCTCCAAGCTAAGTTCAAGGAAGAAAAAGCACAAATACAACAAGGAAAATAGCAGTTGCTTGCAGAGGAACTGGAAGTAAAGGAAGTAGTCAATAGAGAACTTTTCTCTATGACAGTCATTGAAGTACATACTGAAGATCGAGTCCCACAGCAGGTGGCACAGCTGGAAGAATTCATCCAGAAGCTCCAGCAGTGCATCACAGATTTGGAGCTCCACACGGTGCCCGAGACCCCTCAAGAGATCAGAGACCAACAAGAAGAAACTACCCATGACGTTGTTAATAGATTAAAATCTCTTGCCTTGGCTTGCAAGCAACTGAGTAATAGGAGTTCCCAAACTTATGAGAATCTAGAAGAGAACCGAGAATTGAATGAATTGGAGTCGTAGCTCTAAGAGGCAAAGTTCAAATCCGAAAAGCTACAGGTGCAGTTGAAGACCCTATCACCCATAGAAAGAATGAATCAATCACACAAGCAATGAACTTCCCAGTAGAAGATCCATACCATCTAGAGTAAGGTGATGGAAGTGACCCAACGACTTCAACCTGTTCAGGATAAGGCATGTCAGCTATTTACAGAGGTCGAGGGCCAAGAAACAGAACTGGAGAAGGTCATGAATTCAACAGAACAATTCCTAGAAGGGCCAGTGAATGATGCACTTATTTAGGAATTCACTGAGCAAGAGGAAGTCGCAATGCAGCAGGTCAAAGCAGCTCGAGCTAAGATCGAGGCATTCGAGGCAGAATTGAACAAACCTAAGTGACTTGGGACGAGTCACAAGTGAGTGTTGGGGGCTTGTTGGCCTTTGACCAAGTTTTGGGGAACACTTGGTCGTATTTGACCATTTTTGGGACTTCGACAACCTGTCGAAGATGGAGCGCCAAGCGAAGCAGAGATTGTGGAAGCTAGACCCCCTTGTAGGTCCTTTTTGGGTTTTTGGGGATAATGTAATGGGATTGGGATATCGGCCCTTGGGTTTACCCACGCTTAGGCCCACTTTTGTAATGTATAAGTAAAAGTCTAGGCTATGTAAGAAGCAAGACTAGAGGCTCTTAAGCGAAGTTAGTAGTGTCTTAGTGCTAAGAGTTGATCTATGTGATAGACTTGCAGAGCTGAGTGCAAGTGTTGTAAGTGCTAAGTGCACAGATTGTAAGAAGGCCTTGTGCTAGAAGTTACTTGGGGAAGGAGGATCTAGTGAGCTGCGTAGATCTCCTGTCTTGTGCGGAGTAGGGTTTTGAGGCTTTGTTCTTGTAACTGATTGGATGACCATAATAAAGGATAAGAGTTGGTGGACGTAGCCCCAGGGAGGCGATGAACCACATAAATACTGTGTGTTGTGCTTTGTGCTTATCCTGACATGTTTGTATTGATAAGTGATTTGATATGATTAGATATATTTGCTTATGCTTAGTGCTAGTAATGTGTATGAATGCTAGACATGATGTATATGAATATGCTAAGTGCTTGATCTACCAGATCTAGTCTGTCTTGCTGTTGCTAAGTGTTGAGTTAACTTAGATCTAAGTGAGTACTGCGATGCTCTATGCTATCTGTGAAGTAAGATAAGGGTTAAATCTAGATGAATTGTTGATGCTAAGTGCCTTGCTAAGTGTTGTAATCACAGATTTGTGTCCCAACTAAGGTTGCAAACACCTGAGTCTTGAAACCACCCCTACCTCTACCTCGGGTGAGACTTCATCTGCTTCGCAGGTGTTGCTGAAAGGGTCGGTAGTCAGGGCTTTGTTGGTGTGCTCTTGAGCGTTGAACCCTGGGTCTGTCCCTGTGCCAACATAGGGCATACTTTAGTTAAATATTATAGTCATTTAGTTATATGAATAAGAGATACCATATTTACTAGTCACATATGTTAAGCTAGTATATTAGCATAACAAATGAAATTATATCGATAAACTTACAAAGCGCTCGGCTTGACTCGAATAATATGTAACTATTAATTTCTATGTAACCTTTTGTTCATGTACATAAGAAAATATAAAATCAATTAAGTTTATCAATGTCCTTCAAGTGACTACAAAAGTGTGTTAATGGTACTATAAGATTACATCAGAGAAGAACAAGAAGTTAAAAACATATCAAAGTAAAAATTTGCAAGCATATCAAAAGCAATAACTATAATCGTATATTACTTATTACCTTTGTGGATTTTTGTTCTACTAAATTTTTTCAAAACAAAAAAAAAAATGAAGTCTCCTATAAAATTCAATGACAACACATAATGAAATATAATAGGTGAAGGGATAGAAACATGAGTGAGTACATAGAAGACTAATTTGAACATATTTCGTCTGATATGGTATCTCCTCTTAAATTTTTTGGAGAATCTATGAAGGTCTCATTTATCACTAAATCATAATGGTTATCTCCTCCTCCTTCTAAGTAGATGTTGTAATGTTATATGCTTACTAAAACTACTTATTTCTACTCACTTTTTTTTATATTCTTTTGATCACTCCATCGTGACTATGTCAAAATTTTCATGATGGACAATTGTACCACTACCAAATTTTCAAATCTCTCCTTTAGCAATAACTTGTATATGGAGGTCTAAGAAAACCCTAATTGACGTTTTTCATGCAAGGGTCGTATCTGCAAATCTTATGTCAGGATTTTTCATGCAGGGGCCATATCTACTAATTCATAGTGTTGGCCAATTAATTGGTGTATAGAAATTGTCTAAACCTTGAGGGATTCGAAGAACCTCTCTCTTCTCTATTTGTAGACCGCGGTGAAGAATATCTCTATGTGTTTGTAGACCTATTGAGAATTAATCCAAGTTGGATCTTTTGAAATTCTTATATTACATGTTACAATCTGAGGTTGAACAAAGTTGTGGAAAGCATCAATGTAACAATTGATGAAACAGGTGGACAAGAATTAAAGGAAGGAGAAATGAATCAATGGAACAACTTTACGAAGAAGCATAATTTGAAGAAGAATTCTACATCGAACAACCATAAGGATTTCAGTTTTCAGAGAACGTAGATTACGTGTGCAAATTGGATAAGGCCTTTATGGTCTAAAACAGGCTCCTAGAGCATGGTACTCTAAACTGGATAAATATCTACAACATGCAGGGTTTAGAAAAGGAAGTGCAAACAACAACCTTTACATCAAGATACGTCAAAGAAACCAAGGAATTTTTATTTCTCAAACTAAGTATATCATAGAAATGCTAAAGAGGTTCTAAATGGAAGATTGCAAACTAGTTACCACTCCTATGCAAACCAGTTGCAAGTTGAGCAAAGATGATGATTCAAAGTCTACAGACCAGAGGCAATACAAGTCAATGATTATTAGCTTACTATATGTGACAACATCTAGACCAGATGTAATGCAGGCATTTGGACAGGTGGCACGAGGATTTTCAGATATCTCAAAGGAACAAAAGAGTTTGGATTATGGTATCCAAAAGGAATGTATTTATCACTTATTGCCTACACATTTGCAGATTGGGCAGGTTGCATTGATGACCGACAAAGCACCAGTGGAGAAACATTCTACTTGGGTGAGTGTTTAGTATCATGGCTAAGCAAGAAACAATCATCAATATCCTTGTATATAGCCAAATTAGAGTATATTGCAACAACAACATGTTGTACACAGGTTCTATGGATGAAACAAACTTTGACAGATATACAGGTTGAGTATGATGAGCCCATTCCAATATATTGTGATAATACAAGCACCATCAGTATCTCAAAGAACCCGGTGATGAACTCCAAGACGAAGCACATTCCAATCAAGTATAATTTTCTACGGGAATAGGTTGCAGGGAAGAACATAAGAGTTGAATATGTGGGCACAAAAGAACAAGTAGTAGACATCTTTACAAAACTTCTTCCATGGGAAGACTTTGAGTATCTTCGCTAGAGACTCAGAGTAATTTCTACTCCAAAATGAATGCTTTTGAATGCTTATCTTATATGTCTTAGATTTACACGAGAAAGCACCATAAAGAGGACAATTTAGGTTGGGAGATCAGCTTCAGGAAGAGTTCATTCAAGGGGAGAAACCCCGGATGGAAATACACATTTGCCATTAATGAAAAAGGGGGAGAGATTTATCATATGTAGAGCACAGAGGCATGGTTCTAGGGGGAGCGATGGTCACAGGAAGAGCATGAGTGATATGAGTTCAATATTCCATGACATGACTTCAGTATTGCATCATATTTTTTCCATCAATGCCAAAGGGGGAGATTGGTGATTAATTGAGTTGGTTGTCATTGATGTCAACCCTTGAAGAAAGCCTGATAGCGAATTCTGGTAGCACAAAGGTTTGGGTAATGGACCCAAGTTTGTTTGATAGATAATGGTACGAGTTTTAATACATTTGTAGGTAAAACTATTCTAGATGGATAGTACATGTCATTCCATTTTTGGCGGTATGTGGAACGTCACATAACTCCTCATGGTTAGAGAGTTATGGCCATGTGAAGTTGGAGAACCCTCATGAATCATCTAGAAGCCCCAAAAGGTCAAAGTAGTCAAAGTGTTTGCAAAGAAGAAATTATTTAAATAATAAAG